>JANHFK010005937.1:543212-557938 GCA_036250565.1 Sibynophis collaris
TCTGTGAAAAACAATGGTGGAAAATACCAATTCTGCAACAACTATTATACCATAAACATTTATATACAGTAATATGCTAAACCTGGCTAGTGCTAATCTCAGTTAGATTTTTGTGGTTTAGCACACTGTGCTGAATGTATCCATTGGTTAGTTTATGGTTTAGTATATTGTAGAAACCGAGAAAATTGGTTAATTCTATAATCAAATGAAAAGCATTCTCTGATCATAATCAGTGTCTGAGAACCATGGCTAATTATAAACTCCATTATGAGCTGCATCGTGATGGGGTTTACAAGCTGTGGTTTGTAATGTTTATTAACAATATGCAAATGCAAACTCAGTGACAGGTTCCCTACAATCAGACAGCACTAAAACATAACTACAGCAGAAGAATACTTTGATCTATTCTTTCACAATATTTAATAATACCTTTTAAACTAAGCTAAACAACTTCCTTCAGGTTATAATAGAATAACACAGTTGGAAGAGACCTTGGAGATCTTCTAGTCCAATCCCCTGCTCAGGCAGGAAACCCTATATCATTTCAGACAAATGGTGGTCTCTTCTTAAAAACTTCCAGTGCTGTAGAATTCACAGTTCTATAGCAGGGGTGGGTTCCATTTACCTTTGCTACCACATCCATGATGAAGTCTGTGTGGGTGGGTGGAGCCTCCTGCTGCCACAAGATCCGGACTGAACCGGTAGCAACCCACCACTGTTCTGGAGGCAAGTCATTCCACTGGTTAAGTGTTTTAACTGTCGGGAATTTTTTCTTTAGTTTTAGGTGAGTTCTTCGTTCCTTGATCAATTTCTATCCGTTGCTTCTTGTCCTGCCTTCAGAATAGGTTGACAAACTGGAATTGCTTACTTACAAACTGGTATTCAATATTTAGAAATCCCATCCCCAAAAATCTTACAATGCCTCATTCCTGAATTGATCCTAATATTATGCTGAACACCCAGTAGGGCATAACTACCATGACCTAATATTGGACCAGGATACATTTAATAAAAGAGAATTTGATTTATAAATTATTTCACAGCAAAATAAATTCTGGAGAAATTATCAGGTGAATATGCTGGGCTTTTCACTTATTTAGTTATAGGTGTTTGTAGGTAGGTGCTTTGTTAAAGAGGTCCTCTCCAGCCACAAAGATAGCAGAAAATATACATGCTTTTATTGTTAGTTACAATTTTGCTACAAGAACAAAGCTACTAACTTTGTTCTGCTGATTTAATACAGGACAAGTTGAGGATAGAAGTTGGTGGATTAGCCCAGTTTCTCTTTCCACCATCTGATGATTGTTAAAAGGAAAGCCACCACCAACGACTCTCTGAAATGCTGGTGGTTGCTGTGGGGGAAATATCAACTAGTCAGGTAATTGGAATGGCATATTTGCCATCTATCAAATTGCCAAACTAATAGTTTTCAGGGACAGAAATGCACTGCCCTTATGATCTACCTGTTTTGCTTTCTCTAAACATAGATCTTATACTTCTGAAAATAAAAAAAACATTAAAACATTAAAAATGTAGAAGAGGAGGGTTGGATGCAGCATAACCGTTTATTCAGCAATGGTGGAACAGTGGTTAGAATGCAGTACTGTAGGCTACTTCTGCTGACTGCCAACTACCTGCAATTTGGCAGTTCAAATCTCACCAGGCTCAAGGTTGATTCAGCCTTCCATCCTTCTGAGGTCAGTAAAATGAGGACCCAGATTGTTGGGGGCAATATGCTGATTCTGTAAACCACTTGAGAGAGCTGTAAAGCACTGTAAAGTGGTATATAGGTCTAAGTGCTATTGCTATTCTTTATTTACTCTGAAACCCACAATCTATATTCATAGTGTCTTGCAGTACCCAACATTTTGCAGACTTGTAATTTAAGAATTGGGTAATCCTCTGCAGATCAGCATTGAGATGTTATTGTATCATCCCAGATAAACCATAGAGGAAACAGAATTAAGTGAACAATTCTACCTTATTGCAAGGCTACATTAACACAATCTGGCAAGTTTGAAGGCACAAACTTTCTGCTGCTACTTTTAAGTACTTGATCTATTAGGATGGGTCCTTCCTAAGTTTCTTTTTCTGACTTTTAAGCCACTAGGAACTCCTTCCTCTCTTGCCTGATTGTTTCCTAGGCAGCATCTCTCCCACCAACCCCCCTTTCCCAAGGTCATTCACACATTCCATTACAACTACAGAGTGCTGAACACATCAGGTTCCTATTTATATGGAAACTGAATAACTGCATCACAAAATCTATGAAATATTGGTATAATTAGAGTATGAGTACAGTATTGGTTATGCAAGATAATCCTGCTTTATTGTTTGTTTCAGTCTAGATACATTTCACTATTATCATATTATTTATATATATGGATCTTGTCTCATTAGTTTCTACCAGTTCCTTTCAAGTAATAAGCACTAGTAGCTATGCTACAGACTAAATTGTTAATTTTTGCTGAGGGAAAATTAATCTTTGTGCCAATGATAACATTTGGCATATGTAGTTTAATTCAATAGACTGTTCTTTATTATTAAATTCAGTTTGAGGTTGGGAATGATTGAAATTATCTCAAGGGTATATTTTGTATAAAAATAACATGAAGTTGAACTACTAAAATATCAGCCATGGTTGAGTGATATTAACCACATGAAAAAAAGATGTAGAGGGCATTCATATATATAACATGAAAATTAAGTATAAAACCACATGCATGCTTCTTTAAAACTTTGAAAAGCATGTCCATTTTTTATAAAGTCTTATGTTACCAGTCTTAAAATGCAATGGTATATATTGCGATAAAGATTATACAATTTGTAGTGCTTGAAGAGAAGATGGAGATAGGATTTTCATGAATGCTATTACAAAGTGGAGAAAATATGAACAATTATGTCCCAGAACATATGGTATATTACTGATTTTTTTAATCAAAGTATTCTAACAATATCCCTTCTTTTTCTTTTTTTTTGCACAGTCGTGTACCATGGCACAGTGAAGATTTTTGAGCTGAATATACTGTATATATCCCTGAATCACAATGTACCTTCCTTCCACCTTTCTTCTAATTTTTGCACTGAAACAGAACATCAACAACTATGATCTATTTACTTTCCTGGAATGTCAGAACTGACTTCCAACATTTTTCCAAAATTTCACACATTTTCCCCATTCTTACCTGTAAATACTAGACGTTTAATGAGACTGTTTAGATCAGCGTTTCTCAACCTCAGAAGCTTTAAGATGTGTGGACTTCAACTTCCAGAGTTCTCCAGCCATCAAGGTTGAGAAACACTGATTTAGATGAACTCATGCCCTCTGTTGTGACCTAAAGACTTTCTCTAATATTCTCTCAGCTCCATTACATATTACTTACCATAGATATATCCTTCTGTCCTGCCCTGTATTCAGATTTACAGAAATGGTTTCCTAGGACTTGAGGTCAGAAATACTCAAACTGCTCAAGGAGCTGCTGATATAGTTCTACAGAGCAAATTTTGAGTCTGTCATCTGCACCTTTATAACTGTCTGGTTGGATTCTGCAACCCAACAAGACAGACACAGACTTCAGAGGATAATTAGAATTGCAGAAAAAACAATTACCACCAATCTGTCTTCCATTGAGAACCTGTATACTGCACAAGTCAAAAAGAGGGCTGTGAAAATATTTACAGACCCCTCATATCCTGGACATAAATTAAACTCCTACCCTCAAAACAATGTCATCACTTTGCTAAACAAATAATTCCCTCATATATTGATATTGATTGTTTCCTGATTGCTTATTTGTACTCTATGACTATCATTAAGTGTTGTACCTATGATTCTTGACAAATGTACCTTGTCTTTTATGTACACTGAGAGCATATGCATCAAAGACAAATTCCTTGTGTGTCCAATTGCACTTGGCCAATAAAGAATTCTATTCTATTCCAAAAAAAGTATGTATTTAGAAAATTCTGTTTTTAAACACTTAAAAGAAGAAGTAAGATAAGCCATGAGCTGCCCAGATCAGATAATTGCCCCAGAAAAGGGAGAGATTAAAATCCTTGCTATATTGTTCATATATTATACATTCTATAATGCATAATATGTTAATTTGCATCATAATGGCCCACAAGTTGCTCCTTGCCTCTCTTTATATATACTGTATAAAGAAAGCATATTTATGTTGTATATTACACCCCCAAAATTATTAAGCTTTGGGAGATGGGTTAATTGGGAAAATGAAATTATAGTACATTTACCTATCCAATGAAAAATAGTTTATTTGATTTATAATTGACTTCTCCAGTCCAACTATTTCATTAACGTTACAACACAGAGAGAGCTATACACAAGAGAGTTTGTGTTCAGATCATCTGTATCACATTATCTCCATCAAGTCCTTTTCATCCCTTCATTGAGAAAATCTTTATGGCTATTCCAATATTTTATTAAGACATAGCCACTGACAATTTGGGTTAAGATATCACCACTAAATTCATACCTAGGAAGCAAGATCATATCCTCTGAAACTTACTGCTCCTTCTTTTGCATTTACCTTTGGATATTTGCATGTTTAATGCAGTGTTAACATGGGAAGCCAGTATAGATTCCAAAGGTGTCTAAATGATATGTGAAGTATGAGTCAAAGCCAGAAGGCAGTTCAATGTTCTTTTGTGTATGGTTCTTGTCTTGTGATTAGCATACCTAAGATTTGAGATGAAATGAAGTCCTTCATGATTCACTAGGAGGTCTCTGAGATACGAAACCAGACAACTATGAGATTATTTTAAATGCAAAAATGTGTTTTATGGATATTTAAAAATGTATCTTATATTGAGGTTTTTACCCTGTTCAATTTAAGTGTTAAAACTTGATTATTAATGACACAATCCACAGGAATCTTAAAAGTTCTATGATGCAATTATCACTGAGTAGGAATTCTATTAGTTAGTTAAATATTGGGTCTGACTAAAACAGTATAGACTTAGTGATTGATGGTTATAAATTTAAAACAGACACCATGTAAGAAAGGTTTGTTGCTTCTTATAATATACAGAGAATAACTTAGGACAACTTAATATGGGAACAGGGCTAGTGAAAATATTTAGATTTTGAGTTATTATCATTAGGAGGACTTTACCTATTTACAAAATGGTTGCCATAATGGTAAACACACTCATAAACATCTCTTTTTAAAGAGATAAAGCAATACTTTAAGTGCTATAGCTGAGTGATTATATTCCTTAAAATGTAACATTGGGTATATAATAGTGTTCTAGTTCTAAAAATGAGGTATTTGTTCTATGGCAATTATAGGTAGAATATTGTCACATGAAGTCAGGTGGTATCAAATTAAATAAATAAATATAATAAATTCTCAGAGGAGAGTAAGTGTAGCATAGAAATCTACAGGCTGTTGATCATCCATGATCATCCATGAAAATCTATTGGGCAACTGTAGGACAATGGTTATTTCTCAGCTCAATGTACCTCACAATGTGATTATAATGAGAAAACATTTAAAGAGAGAAAACTTGAGCATCTGGAGGAAAAGTGGTATATAAATCTGAATAATGTATTGTTAGAAAAGTGTGTTGAAAACCAGGGCTATTGGTATTAAATCAAGCCCATTGCTTGGGCCTGATTGCCTTCCTCAATCACTGTAATTTAATATAACATTGTGAAAGAATTCCATAGATATACATGCCAGATGAAAATGCTGACTATATTGGATTTTTATTTTAAAACATTAGTAGAGAAAGGGTTATTGTAGCCCATTTTGAAGAATTCATTATAAATCCCAAATCAAACAAACATGACACTTGTTTTACAATGTTCTGTTGCCACAAAAATGTTTCTGAAGTCTAGAAATGACTCGCAGCTACATACGTGCAGTTCCTTTTCCTCCAGGGAAACGTATCTGTGTGTGATGCTATGGGTTCAAGGCTTCAGTGTACAGATAAACTGCTGTCTTGCATACACTGCCCTACTGTATGTTCGGGCAATTACTCACTTGAGTGGACAGCATGTAATTTTTTGCTTCTCTCAGGGCACTAGTAGCTTGTAGTTCTCTGCTTTTTAATGATTTGTTCAAAGGCTTTTGATGAATATGTGCATTATATACCTCAGAGCTATGCCAGTTTATTTAGCATCTGACTTGATGCCCTTTTCAGAGCTGTACATCTTGGAAGTGCTTAAAAGTGAAACATTCACAAAAGTAGGTGCATTGGAGTATGGAAACATACGTTGAAAAGATGTCACACACGAACAACTTATGTAGGAAAAAGCACAAGATACTTCCCCTGGGTAATGATAATGTGAATCTGAGGGCAGGGAGCCGAATATTTCTCTTTGAATGGGACTTTTAGACTCCATCGTTAACATGAGTCAGACAATCAAAACAAGGCTTGGAGTGTTCCTAATCTTAATGTCCAACTACAGACCAGGTGCAACCTAACATTTATTTGGGATGGCTAATTGATATGTGGTCTGTTGGTGTTATATTTTATGGGATTCCATACTGACTTTTCTGTCATTATAAATCGGTTCACATTCCTTGGATTAAACAGATAGCAAACAAACACATGAAAATAGATTCATGATCTGCCATTTGAATGAAGAGGAATAAGAGAGGTTTGGAATAATGAGCACATACTCATTAAAGTAAAGTATTTGCTTTACTTTAAACTAATATATTTGTAGAGTGGGGCAAGAAGCACAATGGAAAACATACACAAACTAAATGAATAACACATCCACTGGGAAAAGAACCAGTTTCTTTGGGTTATTTTGTCTTTTATTAGGCAACAGCTTGAAGGAGCTGTTTCTTGGTTTTGCCTACATTCAGTGTTGACGGGCAGGGTTGATATGAGGAGTGGGTGATGCCAGAGATAAAAGTGTGCCAGAGACAGAACATCTTTCTCTTTTTGGTCTTCCCTTCATCTTTTTCTGATTCAGTACCAGTGGTGGGTTTCTACTGGTTCACCCCAGTCCAGGTGAGCTGGTAGTGGTGGTGGTGGGAGGCTCGGCCCACCCGCCCAGACATCATCACGGATGCTCTGCCCATGTGCAGAAGATTCTGTGTATGTGCAGAAGTGCCAAGCATGAGAGAAGTGCACAGACACGGGGGCACATTCCTTTTCTGAACCGGTAGAGAAGGTAAGTGGAACTCACTACTGCTCAGTACCCAGAGGTTGTCCATGTCTAACAGTAAAAAACAGGCTCGGGGTCAATTGCCAAGACTAAATGATTATGGATACATGATATTTTGCTTCTTGATGGGGAGTACCACATCATGGACAATTCGTGTGTAATTTGGGGGTCCGCCTGGACTCTCAATTCATGCTTGAAGAGCAAAGGGCAACTATTTTCAGGACAGTTTGGTCCTGGAAAAACTGGACATAGATATATCTAGTGTACCAATTATGTCCGTTCCAAATACATAGGACTTCAAATTAAATAACTTCAGCCTGTCTCAAAACATTCTGAATTTCTGTGGAAAATCACACAAGATCTCAGTCAAGAACACCAAAACTCACAAGATTTTAAGTGAAAATATTGTAGGATTTGGCAATTTTGGGTAACTTTGCCATAGATATATGTCAGCCCTTGTGTTAGCATAACTCTCTGCTAGATACTTAAAGCAGTCTATTTTGTTTCAGATTTCAGGTGCAGAATCCTTTAAAAAAGTCAGACTAGTTTAATGAATAGTAATGAATAGCAGAGAAATAATGTGCTAATTTTCAGGAAATTAAAAGCTTTTCTCTTTGTCCAGTGTGGCTAAGGTATTAAGTCTCAGATTATGGAGACCTAGGTTCAAGTCCATCCTCAATCACATAGTTCTTTGGGTGACTTTAACTTTTTTATCTACCTTACATGGTAATTGCAGGAAAGAATATAAGAAGAAGTGCTGCAAATTCACAGTCATTCATGATATCCTCAAAACATGCTCTACATGGTACTGCCTTTGGAGACCACTCAGACATTATAGCTGTCCAAAATATAGTAATTCTAGCTATGTCTTGGTATTCCTATGTAACACAATTATTTTGTGATATGTATTTTTTGCCAGTGGGTTTGGGGTGCAATTCAAGCCCTTCATGGCACAGGGCCTGATAATTCATGAAACCACCTCTTTCTGATTATTTATGCTATCTGCTAAGTGTGTGGGTGTCTGAGTACAAATCAGTAACAAAAATGAGTATTCCTTTGCAAACTAGCAGTAATTTGTAGATCACTTAATTATTAACATAAGTTTAGGACCACTTATATTTGAGTTTGACCATAATGTATATTAGCTCTGTTTTGAAATTTAAAATATATTCAAAATATAATGTGTAAATCCTAAAATGTTGGAAGTTAATGTGGAAGTTACAAATATTATTATAGTTATTTTATCATTATTATGTAGTGTCAGAAAATACGTTTTTTTTCCAGAAAAGAAGCAAAATTTGGCAAAATTTTCCTGTATGAAATGCCGTGTAGTTGCATTAGCTTAATTGCATGGTATTAACTGCAATGTAGCTTAAGTACATAGTTGAATAGCCAGTCTTTTGACTTATAATCATACTTCCAGAATATTTTGGTAACATTTTCAATGATAAAGTGCAGGATTCCTACAGCTCCCTTCATTCAATGTAGGCAAGCATGAGTATGAATGTTTTGGGTTTCAGTTGAGCGTTCCCATGTTCTATTAAATCCCAATGGGAGACATCATGAGAAACTCATCCTAGATACCTTTCTTATATCAGGAAGCATAGCCAGCCACCAAGACTGATGGACAGACATGTGTGATATAGAAACAATGCCACAACTTGCAATAACATAACTCAAAAGACTGACAAAAGAAAGTTCAGAGCACTTTAAAATTGAGGCAGAAAAACTGAGCTTCTTTTACAGAAGAAGAACCCCTTTACAGAACCAAAATACATTTTGCAAAATATGATTAAATATTCAAAGGAAGAATTTCAACAACTTCCTTGAAGTTTAATAGCTTCATTTCAAAATTAAAACATTCCTCAGAGCTATGAAGCAGCTGCATATCTGGTATCCTAGTCCTAAACATACTGCTGCACAAACCTATGCAGAATAACTATTAGCATCCAACAGAGATTTCTTTTGAAATATTTAGATACTTTCACATTCACTCACATTGAGATTTAGAGTGTGGAAAAATTGGATCCAGGGAGATATCCTGGTTTCAGTGTATACTTGGAATACAATGCAGGATCAATTGTGCATAATGGGACATCCTTGTAAACACAAGAAGTTCCCATACATTTGCAGAAATTGAATTTGCTTCAGTGGGCACAATTGAGAGACAGGAACAGAACAGAACAGAACAGAATAGAATGAATACTTTATTGGGCCAAGTGTAATTGAACACACAAGGAATTTGTCTCTGGTGCATAAGCTCTCAGTGTATATGCAAAACAACAGAGTAATAATCATCATAATAATAATTAGTAGTAATAAAAATAGGCAATAAAAAGATGAGAAGGATAATAGTAATAGAACCATACTACATGGGTAAATATACTTAGACTTTACACAGTATTGTGGGAATTAGTTGTTCAGCAGAGTAATGGCATGAGGGGGAAAAACTGTCTTTGTTTTTGGCATACAATGCTCTATAATGGCATCCTGAGGGAAGGAGTTGAAACATATCCAGGATGTGGAGATCTGTAGATCCCTCTTTCTGAGGGATCTGTGCAATATACAGGTCCTCAATGGAAGGCCGGCTGGTTGCAATTATTTTTTCTACAGTCCTAACTATCCATTGAAGTATTTACCTGTCCTATTTGGTTGCTGTACTAAACCAGACAGAAGAACAAATGACAAATTCAACAATTGCTCTGTAGAACTGTATCAACAGTTCCTGGGGCATTCTGAACTTTCTGATTTGGCACAGAAAGAACATTCTTTGTTGTGCCTTTTTAATGATGGTTCTTATGTTGAGTGTCCATTTCAAATCCTGGGAGATTATAGAACCCCAAAACTGGAAGGACTCTGCTGCTAATACTGTGTTGTCTAATATAATAAGAGGTAGTAGAATAAGAGGGCTCTTCCTAAAAATCTACTCTTTTCTCTACAGTTTTAAGGGTGTTCTGCTCCAGATCATTCCAGTTGTACCACAGGACCAGTTGTTCAACCTCTTATCTATATGCAGATTGATTCCCATCTCAAATGAGAACAATGACTGTTGAACCTGAAAACTTCAGTACTTCAACAGTGGGATCCTTAGAGAAAAGAGAAAGTTTTACAAATTTTGTAAATTTACAAGTTTTCAAATGTTCATATTTGCTGAGATAAAGGTAAAACTCCTAATTTCCTTTCACTGGATCTACTTGGAATTCTACTTACAGCTCTCAATGGAATTCTGGTGACATCTAAATAATGTGCAAGATGTAGATCTTCCAAGGAGGTAATGTCTAAAATTATATGGGGTTCTAAGTGGCTGTTGGTGATTGTGAAATGCTGTTGAAGATAGTACAGTTTCTTGCTGCATCTTCAACAGTGAGTGTGTTCTCTTTGTGTGGAAAACTTTTAATGTTCAGTGGATTGAGGTCCATAGTATTATTTGTCCACCATTCTGCTTTGAGAAACTGTCAAATAATGAGCTCAGAAAATTCCTTGCAGGATCAATGAAGCTTTACCACAGGCACGGTTTAGTACCAGAAGCAAATTTGTTGTTTCTTTAGAATCAGAGATGTAGAAGTACCACAGGGCCTTTTAAACATCAACTGGCCTAAGCACTGAGTATTCCCTGGCTACCTATGTTATGTGAATTATTAGCAGATTGGAAGTGACATCAATTAGTTATGTGGAGCTGACATTCTGATGGAAAATAAAAATGAGGTACTGTACATACAAATCTCAAATTCATCTCTACATTGCCTAGGGATTTTCTTTCCCCTTTCCTTCTCATAATATCAATTATCGGTTTATAATATAGTATTGTTGACTTAACAATGATATATTTCCAGCTGAAGGCAGAAATGCATTTTGCATTAATAAACTGTTTTGAAATGTGTTTAAGGACTATTTTATTATAGACGGACAAAAAGGCTGCTACAAACTAAATTCAGCCATCTCTCAATCACTCCTACCTGTGGCCTGTTGGTGGCGGTGAGCATTTATCAGTGTGGCAGGAAATATTATAGATGTGATAGACAGCTATTACTTCTTCTCAGACAGAAGTCCCTGTACCTTATATTCTCATTGCCATGGGAAAAATTCGCTTGGTATTTTCTTTCTGGCAACTGTGCGGCTGTTCATAATTTGATGGAAAATTGATTAATCACACATTTAACTCAATGCAAGATCTTCTGCACTGTAATAAATTATGGCCATTAATCAATAAGTACAAAGTAATTCCAGCAGTCTGGAGACATGCTGGTTTCTAATAGAAAAGCTTGCGCTCTGGCCTTCCTGCCAGTGACCACTTCATCTGAGGTATTTTGCACCTGCCTCAATCCAATTAGATGACATAATTAATGAATCTCAATGCACTTGATAATCTGTTATACAAAAGGAAGAATGTTTTGGCATATCCATTAAGTTCTGATGTACAGCCCTTTACACACTGAGAAAGAGAGAGAGAGAGATGATTCAGGCCTAAGAGTCGAGTTGAAATCTTATTGGTCAATTGTGTATAGTGGCTGTAAATTGTGAGTAAATAGTGAGATCAGAAGAAAAAAGCCAAAAATGAATAGATCTCCTACTTGGCTAGGAAATGAGTAGAAACTGTACACACACTGAGACATTTAGGCCATCTTGTGCCTTTCATGATAAATTAAATGGTATGATTAGAATAAGTAGCCAGGAAGTATTCTTTTCCAGCCAACCGAATCAATGTTTCCTTGGTTAGTATCAGTTACAGCTTTGCATATCATAGTACTTTTGCACCTGTTCTTTGGAACCAACAAATAGACACCCTATCAATTTTATAATAAGCAAAAAGTAGACATAGATTACAAGAGAAGAAAAGAATGGGCAATTATATCACTATGAAATGAAGGGAAAAGATTTTGTTTAAGGACCTTGGAAAAACAATTAGCTGAGGATTAGAGAACTAAAAGGCCTTTCCAAACTGTACCTGGAAAATACCTCACCCACTTAATGCCTTCTAAGCTGTCATTGTGCTTGAACTTCAGTCCCAATGATTAATGGAAAGCTGGAGGGCACAGCCAGCAGCTAAAGTCTCAATTATGAAAAAGCAGTAACTAGTTTAATGTGCTGATGCCTTTATACTTAAAGTGACAGCTGTGAAAAATGGCAATATTTCCAATCATGCTTTAATAATTAATCATTCATTTATTGGCATCCTCATCACATCTTAGTCCTGCTTCTGGGTTTCATGTTTTTGTTTTGTTTTGTTTTTTGGGTCCTTTGAAGTCCATGATGGCTCAACAGAGGAAAAAGAAAATTGGTTTCAAGTTTAGGAAGTTACTTCCTTTTGACAAAATCTAAATCTATTTCAACTGCAGGAACATGTTTAGACTCTGCTTATTACTTACTCTATCTGATGCGACCCTAAGAAAAATTACTGAACCACCATAACTAGGCAAATACTCGTATTATTTTCACATTACAAAATATATCAGTGATATATCCATCAGGTTATCTTTACAATCTTCTAGGAAAGTGAAGATAATCTGCATCACCTTGTTGCATTTTAGGCATTAGGCCAAGTCATGCTAAAAACTATATTTTACAGAAATTAAATTATTTTTTAATTTATCTTAACTGTTGCTTGTTTGTTTTATGTTTTGGTGTTGCTTGTTGGTGTTACTTTGGAAGTTGTTTTCACTTTTTTTCACAATCACAGTTAATATCAGTTTCTCTTGGGTGGAATCACAGACAGTGATTCAACAATCTGGCTCTCATAAATTGTTTTATCCTACCACGTTTGCAGGAATGAGCAAAGCTGTTAGAATTCCAGTAACTGATAAGTATTAAACATGAACCCAATTTATAGTACAGGCCAGTTCAATTATTGTGTCTTTTTGTCCCACTCATCTGGTGAAACTGGTTGGAGGCTTCACACTTTTGGACAGGGCTGAATAGTTATCACACATCCCTTGTTATTATAATGAATAAGAGCTAACTTTCATTGTCTCATTAAATATTAAAGTTTGCCAACAATTTCTGGAGAATCTGTGGAAGCTGCACTCAAAACATTGAGAAAGTAGTTTCTGCAACTTTTCAGCTCTGAGGTAACTACATTACAGTTTTTCTCAATCACATTACTTGGGGTAAGAGACAAAACTTTTAGCCATATTGATAACCTGCCCATGAACTTCCATTGCAAATGTGTCAATTTGATGGCTTTGCTACTAGTACTGTTAATTCCCAGCTTCATATCTATTTCACAGATTTTGAAACTCTATAAATGAATTATTATTATTTTTTTAATCCAAACCAGATTGCAAAACAATGTTAATTTTCAAAAAAATAATGTTAAGCTTCTTTACTCAGAGGTTATACTGAGTTATTTTGCTTTGGTGTGTTATTTGGAGATGGGAAAGGGATTTTCTAAATGAAAAAAATGGTGTACCATTTGACACATCATTTCAAATTATGCCTCCATCCAGAATTCCTCCCTCCTTTATTTATTTATAAACTGCCTTTTTGCCCAAGGCAATTGGCGCAACATTAAAAAAAACAACAATGCAATTTAGTTAAGCAATCAACCTATTAAAATCCAATAAAATTTTATATCCTAATCAATTTTAAAAATGAAACAAAGCATAAAAACTATAAAGGCACTGAGGGAAAAATAGTATGTTTGTGTTCCTTCATATCAAGCTTTCTTCATCATAGGTAGAATAGGGATGTAGATGGGTCTTTGCAGGACAGAGCCAAGAAGGCAAATAACATCAGGATGCATACAAACGAGTTACCTGTGTAAAATATAATGATGCAGTTAGGTAATTGCGCTATTTGTATGATGATGAAATGATGCAGAAAGCATTTTGACATCATTTTACACATGCAGGCATGCAGAGAAATAAATGCTATAAAAAGGTGATGCCTTTGGTTAGTGGATAAGGTGAATGCAGAAGAATGCAGAAGACTGTGAGTTTTAGGCATCCTTGGACATGACAACTGGCTGTGTGACTTTGGGCCAGTTACACTCACTCAGCTCAAGAACTTGAAAGTTTGTTTGTTATGGAGAAGATAGAAAGCAGGATATCAGCTGTAAAGGTTGGAGAAAGGTATAAAGGTTGGAATATAATAATGACTTTGCTCAGTCTATATTATGTTCAGGTAGATTAGGGGTGTTAAACTGGATTTCTTCAAGGACCGGATCAGGATTGTAGTTTCCTCCATGGGTTGCCAGCGGGGGGAGGGGCTGGGGAGGAATAACAGATGCCTCCTGCAGCACTCTGCTGGCCAAAACGGGGTGTGGAGGGTCTGCACGAGCCCCCCCTGCACCTCATTTTCACCCTCCATGGCCTCCTGCAGCACTCTGCCAGCCATTTTTGGCCTGGTTTTGGTCTATTTTTGGTCCCATTTTCAGCCCATTTTTGGCCAGCAGAGGGCTGAAGGAGGCCATGAAGGGTAAAAATAAGGCATGGGGTGGGCACATGCAGCCCGTTTTAGCCACCAGAGGCACTACGGACCAGTTCTTTGATATATTCAGGCCTGCCCTGCAGCCAGATTTAAGCACCCTGCAGGCCGGATCTGGCCCTCGGGCCTTGAGTTTGACACCCCTGAGGTAGACGAT
>JANHFK010005938.1:251981-266299 GCA_036250565.1 Sibynophis collaris
GAAAGATAATAAATACCTATCTACCTAGAGTTCATATACAAAGCTGGAACAAAACGAACAATAATTCAAGATTTGTAACGTACACTGTTAGATAAACCTGGGCCTATAAATAATGACTTAGTACAAAAGATGAATGCAGACCAACAATTGGATATGGTCACTCAATGTACTGAATCTCATTCTGGCTACCTCAAACTTGATTCCTTTTGGTGTGCTGGATTCCAACTCCCTTGGATAACTTGATGACTATAGATGAAGGAAAGGAATTCTAGCCCCTTTGGGTTATGAAATGAAGACACAAAATGCCTTGGAAGGCCGCCATACCAGATACTGCTGATTGGGATCATCTGAACGAAGTAAGTGGATAAATCTGCCTACAAGACCCTGTTCATCAGCCATGTCTTCAGGGTCTGGATCTTCGGCCGGCTGGTCTGGCTGGTCCTGAATTAGCGTTGAAACCAGATTCATGATGGCATCTACCTACAGAAGGCAAACCACATTCAGGTCAAGGATGGCTCCTAAAAAAAAAGGAACTCACGCCAGTTTGGCTTGGAACTGCTAGCAGGACTCCATTTACTCATTCTGTTTCCTCCCTTCTGGGCCAGCATAAGATGGAGATGAAAGGTTACGGTGGAAGGAGAGTCTCTGCACATGGAGAGCCTTTTGCAGACGGGAATATAACTTCCTGTCATGCCAACCACTCCAGGGATTGCAGCTGCAATGAGTTCTGGGCAACAGGCTTGGAAAGGCGATTCTTAGGGGTCAGAACAACTTCAACCCTATTTCAATGAACTCAGTTTTTGAATGGTTGTTTTACAGAAATTTGTAAGGAGCAGTGGTTAGAATGCAGCATTGCAGGCAAACTCTGCCCACAGCCAGGATGTTGATTCTGACACGGCTCAAGGTTGACTCAGCCTTCCAACTGTCCACGGTTAGCAAAATTAGGACCTAGAGTGTTGGGGGCAATAGGCTGACATTTGTAAACTGCCCAGAGAGTGCTGTAAAGCACTACGGACCAGTATGTAAGTCTTAAGTGTTATTGCTGTTGCTAATTTGTTTTATTGATGACCGTTTTTCAGCATGCTGTTGCATTCCCTTCTAGCTTCCTTCGAGAAGTGAAGCAGTCCAAGCACAACGATCCCTGTTAGTATTCTGCATGGACTAACTGTTGGTTTCCGGTATATGTATCTTTAAGGTTATAGAGTCACTGTGTAAACCACGATGACTCACAGCAGTTAATTACGCTATTGTTCTAATTGGTTAAGGGCTGCAGCCCAGCTGTAAAGAAAGCTGCTACAGAGCATAGCACTCTCTCGCTATTCACTGATTGCTGAACTTTGGTTGCTTCATTACTACTGCTGCCGTTCATCTCAGAATACTGTTACTGAGAATACTACTGAGTTACATACTGGTTAGTTTTGCTACTGTTACTGTTTACTTAAGCAGAAAACTACCTGATTTACTGTGTATGACTTACGGACTGCTGTTTGAACTTGATATTGGACTGTGTGATCTATTGTATATATAAAACCTATTTTTATACCTGTTTGTTTTCTCTGTTTGAGTGACCGGTACATGTTCACTTCTACTCCTTACACTCGTTAATGTCTGTGTATAATCCTTGCAACCAAGGATACTCTGCGTTTAAACCTAACAATCCCCATCCCTTTTCTTTTTCACTTAAATAATACAAATGGACGTTCGTTCCTGTGATTTCCCTACCTGGTCTTGGGAGATGATTTCTGTATTGTAATCCAGCACGTTGCTAAGCACATAGCAACTCATGGTCTTTCTGGATTCATAGTCGAAGTACTCAAACAAAGGGTGGAAATGCTTCAGTTTCAGGACAGTGAGGACGTTGTTGTAGGTATCAACAGGGATCTTCAAGAGTCTCATCAGCTCCTTTGAAACAGCGCTGCTGGTTGCAATGCTGGAAGGACAAGAGCAGGTCATCCATGAGGATTTCCAGTGCTTTAGCGTCTTAATTTACAGAAAAGGTCTTTAGAAAAGACAGACATTAAAAAAAAAATGGACTGTGCTGAAATGGACAGGCTAACTTTAAAAATAAAAGATAAGGCACAGAATACTATTTGATATGGAATAGATTTTATGAATGGCTACAGGCAAGAGGTAGAAATTAGATGAAGAAAGACTATGAATATTTGTACTAAAAATAGAGATCTATAACTATAATCATAATTAGCAAAAATGTAAATAAGTCAATTTAAAAAGAAACTTGTTAAAACTTTTTCGGTTATATTATTACTATTATTCTTAGTACACATGTTATTATATGAATATTGCTATTATTAGTTCATGTGTTAATATTTATTACTATTTTCCATTTGATCTTTTTTTCCTCTCTCTTTCTATTGTAAATAGTATACCCGGACAATACTCTGTATTCAAAAATAAGTATGAATAAAACTTTTTTTTTAAAAAAAAGAAAGAAAAGACAGAACTGGCAGAAATCAATCTCCATCACCCCAAAAGCCAGATCCCTCATTCTTTCATCAACCAGGTAAAGTCACTTCATTTGAAGAGTCGAAACGGTGCAGGAATTTATTTTGTTTCTCCAAGAGGGAGAGATTTTTTTTCGCACAAAGCCAAGAAATTCACATCAACTTACTGTTCCAGGTTGAGCTTGTTGAAAATCTCCACTGTTGTCTCCAGCACTTTGTCCACATAATCCACACGATCTGGATAGCACTTCATCGCCAAGTTAATGAGCGAGACTTGTAATGACACTACATCCTCTGAAGGCATATCTTGTCTAGACTGAAGGTTGGATGGTCAACAACGGAAGCAAAAGAAGCGCATTTGGGCATCAGAGATAACAGGAAGGATATTTATAGTTATGAACATCGCATTATGCTTTTTATGGCCATGATCGAACTGAAGTACAGGTGGTCCTTGACTTACGGCTACAATTGAAGCCAAAATTTATGTTGCTAAGTGAGACATTTGTTAAATGAGTTTTGCCTCATTTTATGACTTTTTTGTCCAGTTGTTAAGTGAATCACTGCAGTTGTTAAGTTAGTAACACAGTTGTTAAGTGAATTTGGTTTATCTACTGACTTTTGCTTGTCAGAAAGGTCACAAAATCACACGATCCCAGGACACTAAAACGGTCATAAATGTGAGACAGTTGTCAACAGTCTGAATTTTGATCACATGATCATGGGGATGCTGCAACGGTTGTAAGTGTGAAAAATGGTCATAAGACACTTTTTTTCAGTGATGTTATAACTTTGAACAGTCACTAAATGAACTGTTGTAAGTAGAGGACCACCTGTAGTCATTTATCCAGACATGAACCAGTCAAAGAAGCACTTATTTTTAGCTAGACTGGGTTTCTAGGAGATTCACTTTTGCTCTTATTTTACAGTGGGGGGAAATGCTTCCTTTGCATGCAAAAGATCTCAAATTCAAACTTTTAACATTTACAGGCATGACTGGGAAAAAAACTCCAGCCTAAAATCCTGAAATTGCCTATCTGCAATGCTCACAGTATTGAGATAAACCAATTTCCAATGGGTCAAGGATTTAGCAGCACACTAACTTTGCCAAAGAAGATATTCTGAATTAAAATTCAAATCCCAGGCAAGTTGGAATTTCTCTACTTCTTGAGAACCTGTTGATTGCAGAGGCGATGAAAATAATAAGCAGTTTGTGAAGGCAGTTTTTTGTCAGCATACAAATTCGCAGCTAAGAATTGAATATGTATGTGCCTTTCTAACAGATTCTTAAAGCAATCAAATCACCCTGGCCTTCCTTTAAATTTATAAGCCAGAACTAGAAAAAGTACCAAGAGAAAATATTCAATACATTAAGTAACCAATATAGTTAAAGACTTCCACTGCAAAGATATGCCCCTTTTAATACCCTGCACTTCTGATGAATGAAACATATTGTTACAACCTATACTTCCCCATTTTTCTAGAGATTAAGGCAATATGAAGTTCTTTTTATTTTTTGGCACTCTATGCCAGCCAGCCTTTTGTGCTACTTTCCTTGGCCTCTAACAGATAATTAAATAATAGTTTTTGTCTTGGATTGGCTGGTGATCAGATTCAAGGATATTAAGTCAAACCCAGCAAACACATTTATGATAACACAAGAGAAAGGGCAATCATTTTCCAGTTACCTGTATGACAGTAGCCACCTGCTGGGAGAAAATGTCAAAAAGTTTAATATCCGCTGGGATCCCTGGTCCATCCTCTCGATGGGCAAAGAGGGCGAGTCTAAAGACAGAACAAGACCTATGAGATGCAGCTTGCAAACTTGTCTAACAGACAACTGCGCTTTCCAAATCAAGATGTTTGCAGTTATAGCATTTGATTTCTCCTGGAGAAAAATGGGACATGTCCCCAATCTCCTTACCCATCAGATTCACACCCTGTTCTTCTTCCATCATGGAATTCAGGTTGGCATGCATGAAATCACTCCCTGGCTAAATACATTTCATCAGAACACACCATCACACTCACATCCCCTGACCACAGAGTGTGCCCAAGAAGCTAGACAGAGTAAACATATGAAGCAACATTCCTCTGATAAACGGTTCTTTGATTCAAATTGGCTTTTATTAACACAATGGTTAATTCCACCTTTCCCTTACGACTCCCTACTCCGATGCTCCCAAATCTCTTTCAAAAACTGGGAAAGCAATTAGGAAAGGCAAACTAGTAAGGATTGTTTTTCTGGAAACCACAAACAGATGGAACAGCTTTTCATCAGCAGATGGTTACCACCAGATAGGAATAAAACATGAGCTAGGCAGGAGAGAGGAGGAGGTGGACGGAGGGGAGGGGTTCCTAATCATCATAAGAGTTGGACAAATTTCTAACTCAAGGATTCTGTTTGAAGACCATTTGACTGAATCTCCGAATCGAATCCTTTGCAAATGACACTTTGGATCAAATCATCAAATGCCCTTCAAATCGATAGGACAATTCAAATAAGATTTCGGACACATCTCTGAAGTGATTTCACAGTCCAAACTGATGAAGTGAATCACAGCTGATTTGCATGCCCACCATAATCAGTCTGCCCATAGTATAAAGTAGTTAAACAAAAGGGGGGGGGACCCTATCAGCACCCCAGTATGTCAAAGTAACAGTGGGGAGAAGGATTTTAAAAAATGGCTTGCTCCACATGATATAACAAGCTTTGAAACTACCTAAAACTACATTTCAGAGAAACCTTCTATTCACAGCTTTCTGCAAACAAACTAACAAAATTGGGACTTTAAGCTCACTCCAGAAAACTGATTTACATACATCTCTCATACAGACAGCAAACAACTAGCTTCTGCAAATGTTTATTTTAAAATGTACATTTATAAACATACATATATCATATGCAAATATTGTAGTTTTCTGAACATATGCTGGCATAAATTGCTATTTGGGAAAAAATGATATCACAAGGAAGGTGGGAGGCAGAGAACACTTGTTCATATGTCTCCAAAAATATGATGGGAGACAAGAGTTGTGTCCAAAAATCCATAGGAAAGGACTTAGTTGGAATCCAATACAAATCAGCGGCAAATCAAGCCTTTGTATTTCACATCAAAGCTCCACATATCTACCTTGATCATGTTACTAGTCCTCATGGATCACAACCTGCATCCTTGAGAATATCTTTGTCTGTTCAATTTTTTGGGCAATTAGCTGCTTCCAATTTCAAATTCTCAAGTTTCCCCTCCAAAATGCATCTTTTGCTTCTTTGCAATAAAGTAATATGAAACATACTGAATTTGAAACTGGTCAAAAGTAGTTTGAGATCTCTGTTTCAAGCATGAGACACTTCAGGATGTAACACTTTTCAAATTTACATGTTGTATTTACTAATTCATCTTTTCCTTTTATGTTTACCTATTAACACCATCATTTCTTCTGTTCAACCTCTATTAATTTTTTCTTCAGTTTTCCTACCCAAACTAAAACGTTTGTCTTTTTATTATAAATCAGTCTTAACTTTTATCTAATCAACTACTAAACAGGAAGATATACAAATGGTTGCATTGAAAAATGTCTTCCTGTATATAATGCATATTTAA
Organism: Sibynophis collaris; assembly: GCA_036250565.1. NCBI lineage: Eukaryota > Metazoa > Chordata > Lepidosauria > Squamata > Sibynophiidae > Sibynophis > Sibynophis collaris. The sequence continues at coordinate 258,046 of JANHFK010005938.1, forward strand.
CTCTTCTAAACCTTCTGGATGAGTCCCTAAGATTCCCCCTCTCCTTTGCTCCAGCACAGACTTTATAATGTTTGCTTCATTACGTACCTATCAATTAATGCAATTATAATATTTTTGACATTCACATTTTGGTGTAATTCCGCACACGCTCGAAGGAAAGGATTCAAAGTCTGGAGGTGAAATTCATCTGGGAAAACCTGGAAGGATATAATGAAGCAATAGATCAATTATTATTCTAGGTTATTTAGTAAACAGACATTTGATCATTGTACTAAAGCATGATAGAATATTTGCTCCATTTCAATTTACTAATTTATAAAGTCAGCCAATTTCTGCTTATTTGTTATTTATATATTTCCCCAGCTGTCAAGATTGCAGGAAGGTTAAAATAATAAAAATTAAATCTAAAACAACAGATTCCATCTCTCTAAAACCAAATAACCAATTGACATAAAATATGGTGGCCCGGTCAGTGTAATATTTATATAAAAGACATCAAAAACCATACACCATGTTGTTGAACACAATCAATATACAAAGGTTTTTGGAAACTCTTTAATCTTTAAAAATCTTTTAAAAAGCCAAGCACGTCCATTATTGGTGCTGATTCTGCTAGCTCAAGAATGGCGCTGTGGCCTTTTCATGATTGGCTTTCTTTTCCAGCCTATCAGATCTTCCGTACCAACCTGACAATTAACCTTCCCTTAAGCCATGTTACCTGTATGATGCATTCCATTAGATATTCTTGTGCTAGCGCATCCCTGCAGTTAACTACTTGCTCCAATATGCCAGGTAAGACAATCTGGAAAACAGGGGGGAAAAAGAGACTTATTGACAATTGAGCCCAACTTTTATGTTGTTAAGTGAGACATTTGTGCCTCATTTTATGGCCATTCTTGCTACAGCTGTTAAGATGAATCACTGCAGTTGATTAGCTAGTAACCCGGTTGTTAAGTGAATCTGGCTTCCCCATTGATGTTGCTTGTCTGAAGGTCTCAAAAGGTCATCACAATAACCTTGGAACACAGAAAGGGTCGTTAATATGAAGCAGTTGCCAAGGATCTGAATCTTGGTCACATGATCACAGTGATGCTACAAAGGTTGTAAGTGTGAAAAATGGACACAAGTGATCTTTTTCAGTGCTGTTGTAAACTTTGAATGGTCACTAAATGAACCTGTCAACCCTGAGGCTGGCCTGACTAAGGCCATTTTGAGATTTCAGAGCTGACACACCAGGGAAGAGGGATAGGGAGGGGGGAATAGAGATAGTTGGGGTGTTGTAGCCAAAACAAAATGCTTTCTCGTGGGGACCAAGGACATTCCTGCAGGAAGGAGGGGACTGCAGTCACCTAGCAAGTGGACAGCATCCTGATTGGACCATGTGACTAGTTATTTTGAGAAAGTGAAAAACTTTTACTTTAATTATGTGAAAACCCTGAGAATATTCAGAGCCGGTTTTCACCAGCTTGTTCCAATATGATATATCCAATAAACCTATTCTTTGAGGAATTTGCCTGCCTCAGAGTTTTGTTTGCTATGGGTATGTTACTTGGAAGCCTGGCAGAACCATTAAAGTCAGTTTGCACGCTTTCTACAGCCATTAACCACACAATACCAAACTCTGAACTTCTTCCTCACCTAAACATGCCTTTTTCTAGAGAAGTGATAAGCTAAACTAACTGAGATGCAATTATTGAGTAATTAATTTAGTAATTAAACTAACTGAGGTGCAGTAAAGATGCGCTAATTGAGGAGTTAACTCACCTGTTTGTATCTCTCTACATTGACACCTTCCAGCTGGCTGAGCCTGACCAAGTTGGTTCCCACCAGGATCCTCAGCTCCTGCCTCTCACGCTCCCTCTTCTCCCGATCTCGACTGTGCCCTTGGTGCTGCATTCGCACCCAAAGCTTATTCATCTCAGCAAAGTTCAACAGCACAAAGTCCATGGAGTCACTGATGTCCCCGGTGGTTTCTTCACTGTGGGCCAACAAAGGGAGTCAAGTCAAGAATACGTATTTCCAGGATGTGGATGGGATGTCTTTGAACCAAGGGACAGCATGCGTTTGCGACCGTAGAGAGAAAGGATCATGAAAATAACTCTCTTGGGGGTAAGATTTGAACCTCAGATTTAATATCGTCTCGACACCAAATCTGCATTAGGAAGAAAAGTATGTAATATATTTTTTTCTAGCTGAATGTCTTTCTGTCCTTTCCACGGAAACAAAAGTGCAACCTGAGCTGAGCCACCACAACTTTTTCACAACTGCAAAGGTCCAATTAGCTGCACCCCAATCAGCTATGAAAGTTAAATACATTTCCACTGTCTCTTCATGTTGCTTAAATTCTGCAAAGCATCGTCACCTGGTTTGCTCATTTTTTTTTATTTTAATGTTCATATTAATCCTACTCACATCTCACACATTTATGATCTACTCATAATTCCATCCATTTAGGTTCTTAGAACTAGGTATTGTTTTATTTCAATTGGTTTCACATTCTCCAAACACTTTGAAGACTCAAAAGATTTCCAGAAGGCCCAGTTTCAAATTCAAAACTGAGTGTTTCAAGTTCAAGATGGCTTGGATTTGAAATATCTTGTAATGCTCACATTCCAAAGCCATCCCTCTTGCGGACACTGAGCCCCTACCGTGTTTCCTCCAAAATAAGACCCTGTCTTATATTTTTTTGAACCCTGAAATAAGGGCTTGGCCTTATTGCCATGCGCTCAAAAGTCTGATTGGGCTTATTATCAGGAGATGTCTTATTTTGGGGGAAACAGGGTAGATGTTTGAGGGGGGAGAGACAGAGAGAGAGAGAGAGAGACAGACAGATAGACAGACAATAGATAGACAAGTAGAGAGATAGTGATGATACCCGTGTTTCCCCAAAAATAAATCCTGTCTTATATTTTTTTGAACCCTGAAATAAGTGTGTGGCCTTATAATTGGGCTTATTATCAGGGAATGTCTTATTTTGGGGGAAACACGGTAACTCTTCAGCAGGTGACTTTGTCCCAGGCCTTCAAACTGGGCCACTAGTTTGCCGTATGCATCCACCCCTCAAAACAGACGTGTTTCTCACAGAGGAAAAGATAACACATTCAATCTTTCAAAGCTCTTACTCTGTCTGCTCTCCATCATCAGGCAAAATGTTCCGGGTGCATTGGAGAAGGTAGTTGCGGAGGAACAGGCCTCTTAAAGGATGCTGGACCCCACGACACATTTCCACCAAGTCTTTTAAGATGTCCTTCCGAGATTGAGGGAAAGACTTCACGTAGACCACTCCAACGGTTATTAGTAAATAGCTGAGAAACAAGGCAAACAGTATTAACAGACTTACTTTCCACAATTGGGGTAGTGTAAAAGCAGGCTGATAATTATCATTCCAACATGCCATTCGATTAAGGGTTTTCTTATTTGCTTATTGATTTTATTAATAGAATTGTCATCTCACCGCCTTTCAAAGGAGGCCCTTGGTAGTTTACATAAAGAATACAGTTAAAATATACAGAGGGCAATCTAAAAACCCAACAGTCCTGAGTTGTGCAACATTAGGGAAAACCAGGCTATCATAAAAGCACAAAATTAAAAAAGATGGCAATATGAAATCAAGGAAAAACTTCATGAAACAGCTAAGATTTTAGAAGTTTTTGAAAAATTTGTGAAGCAGAGGTCAGTCTCATTTCCAAAGGAGGCTATTTCACAATGCTGACTCATTCCTTTAACTCCCCTGCCTCCATTTTTTTCCTTTTTGAAGCATTAGCCATTTAGAATTTGCTAAGAAGAAAGCATGAATATTACATATATTAATAAATATACCATTACTTTCCTTTTTTTTCTAATTTCATTTTTCATTCATATTGCCATCACTGCTGCAAAGAAGCTGATCTGTTACAGCAAAAGCCCATTTTAAGGTACCTTTTTTAAACTGACTGAAGGACTGAATGATCATTGAAATGTTATCTTCTCTTTTCTTCAAGGATTACAAGGCAGCAAATAGGTAGTCCTTGAATTAGGACCATAGTGGAGACTGCTCATTCATAGTCATAAGTTGTGACGGTTGTAAAATGGGTCATCCACATCCCCAACCTGATTTTACAACCATTTTTGCGAAGTTTGTTAAGTAAAAACAAAAAGATTCAACATGGGTTGGTTTTGAAAAACTGACATTAAATACGATCATGTAGCTCTGCGACACTGTAAATGGCTGTAAAGGTGGGGGGGGGGTAACTTTGGAACTGGCTTGTAAGTACTCTTGGGGAAGTTCATCACTACTCTGCGCAGTTATGTGACCAGTCATAAGTCAAGAATACCTTGTGGGTTAATGCCAAGAGGCAGAAATAGACAGGAACCCATGTTTGGAAGCATTTTGTTCAATTCAATAAAGCACACACACACATAAAAAACCCAAAGCCAACCATCAGAATTGAATGTCAGACCAGGAGATTCTTAATTGACTTACAGCCGTGGGATGATGTTTCCAGCGTACTGAACCAGCTCATAGAGATCAGCTACCTTCCTTCCCTTAGCAAACTCATCCGTCAAATAAACCTCTAGATAGTGGAGCTCGTCGGAGATCGCCATATCTTTTCCTTGCAATTAAGGATCACAGACACAAATATGATCACTTCCGTTCAATACCAAGGAGAAGCCCATTGCTTAGAAACTAAAGGAGGAGATGCAAAGGAAACAATGGAGCAACAACCAGCCTAATAGGAGAACACGAGAATCAGGTTGGACAAGGCTGGAGTTTGGCTCAGAAGCAGCGGCTGCAAATGGAGAAACACGAGCAAGTCACAGATCAGGGAAAAAAAAAAGGTTGCTGGTCTTGACATATGCATGAAGTTCCCATCACAACTTTTCCACAACCACACAGACACTCAGAAGCATCATTTATCAGCTAAATGACCCCCAGCCCAATTAAAGAGGATACACAATTCATAATAACTCTTTGGAGACAACATTGAAGTCCTCAGCTCACCAAGCATGTTCGAGGCATGTTTCAGGGCATCCATTAGCTTGTTTTTGTCCTATCAAAACAATAACAACAATATGGGATTTTCTGTCGTGCAATATGCATATTCTCTTTATCAATTAGCAGTTTATTTTCCAAACAAACCACAGAGACCAGGATTACAGCCTTTTAAGGAGTAATTGAAAAAGATATTCTGGATTATCATTGTTACTAAAGCTGCAAACCTCTTGAACTATTCAAGTCATTAAAACAAAGCTGGAAATATGTTTTTGAATTTCCCAAATTTGGAGGGGCTAGAGAGTTTGGATTCTTGCGGTTACCCAATTTCTTTTTACTTAAACATAAACAACATTATTGAACATTTTACATTTAAAAAGATTTTGGAAGCAGCACAAGTTTTTAAGTAATAATAATTGTACAATTAGCACATTTATGAATTATACAGAGCAGCTCATTCGATGTTTGCTGAGAAGAAAAAAAATCCTCATTCAATGCATCTTATGCTCAGAGAAGTACACACAAGACTACAAAACTATGAACAGGTTGCTGCTTTATCCAATTCAGAGTTAATCATTGCGAGGGGAAAGAAAAGAAGAATTCAAATCCACCAGTTCTTACCAAGCAACGTTTCATTTGGAAAGACTGCACCTTAACAGCCTGGATGGCCTCATCCAGAAGCTTCTCTTGCTCATCTTGTGGAGACTGCTGTGTAGTTGGCTAGAAAACAAGGAAAGGAATGTTTTCTGATAAGACTATCAGGGCCAGCCTGTGCAAAAGGCACCAAGGAGTCATGCAGCCCACATCATGTTCCTCACTAGTTGCATTAAAAACACAAGTGAGCAACTTGTTCTATCAGGGACACAACTGGGGCGGAGATACATAAAATATAGTGAACATGAAAATATAGGACTTCAGTTTTCCATCCTTTTCTCTCCTGGCTTAGAAGAAAGGAATATTAGTGTTTGTTTTGTTTTAAAGTTGCTGTAATTTATTAATTTTATATATTTATTACTGGAACATGAAACAGGCCTATATATAAAAATCCTAAATTTGTTCCCAACAGTACTGCTTAAAACTTTATGGTCAAAGACCAAGAATATAGTAGCAAAAATACAGGCTGCTGCTTAGATGTTTTTAAATTGTTTATTCTGGTTGTATGCCAGCTAGAGCAGCTTTGAAGAAGAAGAAGATATAAATACAAATACAAACAAAAACAATGTATGAATATTCTGTGTTGAAGACTTCAACATAATATCTATGTTGAAGACGACTTGTAGGACACCAAAAACACAAATGAATCAAATAGATCATCCCAGCGTTTTCACTGAAGCACAAATGACCAGGATCAAATAATCCTACTTTGGACACATATTATGTGAAGACCTAGCTTTTGGAGAAGGCTGTAATGCTGGGAAAGGTGAAAGAAAAAGGATGACTAGCAGCCAGGTGGATGGACTCAGTTAGAGCAATGATGGGTGCACCACTGGAAGATCAGGTTAGAGGCAGTTCATCATGGGAATATTGATTTATGTAGTTCTTAAGAGCTGACACCAGCTTGAAGGTACATCAATCAATTTTTATTCTAAAACATAGGTCAGGAAGTGCTATGGTCTTCACACTGATGTCCATTGCAGCATCCCTGTGATCATGTGTTCAAAATTTGGGCACTTGCCAACCAGCATATATTTACAATTGCAGCATCCCGGGGACATGTGATCAACATTTGTGATCTTCCCCGGCCCACTTCCAACAAGCAAAGTCAATGGGGGAAGTTGGATTTGCTTAACAATTGTAGGACTCATTTAACAACTGCAGTGATCCACTTAATAAAGGTCGTACATTCAGGGGCAATTGACTTAACAACTGCCTTGCTTAATCACAGAAATTCTGACCTCAATTGTGGCTGTAAATTGGGGATCCTCAACATGTACAAACTAAAAAATAATGTAACAATTGATTGAATTTGGATAGTGTCCAATGCTTGGCAGCTCTCAATGAGTATATTATGTAAGGAAACATTCCCCAAAGTGGTCAACATAACTCTTCAAGGGTCAATAGCACTATTCATTATTATTATTTGTAGCATAGTTAAAGTAGTATGTATTAAATTATTTTCATAGAGTAAATGTTGGAGAGGGGGGTTGAAGAATAATTTGAAGAGGTCAGTGAGCTGTGAAGAGTTGGGGGGGGGGCTAGTCTAAGGCAAACCTAACATCTTTACAGGTAGTCCTCGACTTACAACAGTTCATTTAGTGACCTTTCAACGTTACAAGAGCACTGGGGGAAAATGACTTATGACCATTTTTCATACTTATGACCATTTTTCATACTTATGACCGTTGCAGCATCCCCAGGATCACGTGATCAAAATTCAGCTGTTTGGCAACTGACTCATATTTATGATGGTTGCAGTGTCTAGGACTCACGTGATCTCCTTTTGCGACCTTCCGACTAGCAACATCAATGGGGAAAGCCAGATTCACTTAATGACCATTTCACTAACTTAACCACGGCAGCAATTCACTTAACTACTGTGGGGAAGACGGTCATAAAATGGGGCAAAACTCCCTTAACCAAATGTCTCACTTCACCACAGAAACGCTGGACTCACTTGTGGTCGTAAGTGAAGGACTACCCCATACAGATAGTCCTCAACTTACAGTTCATTTAGTGACCATTCCAAATGACAACGGCACTGAAAAAAGTGACTTATGACAGTTTTTCAGAATTACGACCTTGGCAGTATATCTACCTTCACGCAATCAAAAATCAGAAAGCTTGGCTAGGTGTTCCTATTGATGACTGTTGCAGCGTTCCTGGGATCACGTGATCCTTTTTTTGGGCAACCTTCCAACCATGGGGAAGCCGGTTTCATTCAACCACCGGGTTAGTAATTTATCCCCTGCAGATTCCCTTAACAACTGTGGCAAGGAAGGTCGCAAAACGGGGCAAAAGTCCCTTAACCAACATCTCCCTTTACCACAGAAACGTCGGGCTCACTTGTGGTCGTAAGTTGAGGACTACCCATACAGGTAGGTACCTCAACTTGCAGTTCGTTTAGTGACCGTTCCAAGTGACCACGGCACTGAAAAAAAGTGACTTATGACAGTTTTTTTCAGAGTTTAGGACAGTGATGGCTAACCTTTTTGCCGTCGCGTGCCAAAAATGGGAGGATCGTGGGTGGGTCGCACAAACCCATAATATGCCCTGCCCCCAGCCATTTCCGGCCTGTGGAGGGCCTCCAGGGGGTAGGGAAGGCTGTTTTCACCCTCCCCAGGC
>JANHFK010005939.1:18972-32238 GCA_036250565.1 Sibynophis collaris
TACACCAATACAACAAAATTCATATAACACCCAGAGACGAAGCCAAACACACATGACAATCACCAGACACACCCCCACCCACCAAAAATTCCCCACCTCTAAACCACCCAAACATCCACATAGCAGACCAAGTAATGCTTACCAAAGTAATGCTTTAACTGCCAAATAAAAATACAGTCGTTTAGTAGCTCACCCTTCACAGAACTAAATAATGTTGTGTCTTTCCCTTGTTTCTTTTCACAAATATTTCTGCAAAGGGGTTCCATGTCTGCTTCTGTCATATATTTTATCTCCAAACTATCCAAATTATTTGGGTTTCAGTAACCTGCAGAGCCATGATTGATGTAAGCACATTCAGAGAATGCAATAAATCTGACCACAAAATAACTTGGTATGTTGTAAATCATATCATCTCCTTTCTGGCTGATCCATTTTGATTGCCCTTCTTTTTTTTTTTAAAGTTCTACAGTATATTTCTCTTTGCTTTTCTCTGCCAAATGTTACTGTTGTGATCAGATGTAGCTTTATCTTGTTTTGAATACCTGCAGAAACATCTAGCCTTCAAGGACCATTTCCCTTGGTATTTGTTGTGTTTGCTTATATAAATAGACCTCAGTGGAATTGTAATATTTCTGATTTGCTGCTGCTTTGGAATGCATTTGTGACCAATGACCTACACAAATTTTTCAATCATTAGTATTGTGTGAGATATATGGAGCCCTTGGGAATAATTCAGCAAACAAATGGTGATTAAAAGGCTTTATAAATCAGCCATTTTCTGGACTTGTAATCATAACTATGGAATAGATGCTCTGGAAATAAACTCATGCACTTACCTCTTGTACTTCTTTAATTCAGGTAGATTTTTTTTAATGGTGTAGGCATTTTTGAGAGCAATGTTTTAATTTTTTTTTAAGTACTGAGAGATTTGAAGGTGGGTTCTTTGAGTCAGTGTCTGACTCAGTTGTACCAAGGTCAAGTGACTGTAGATGTTTGGGCCACCCATATCTGGGTTACTCCATCTCTGACCCTGAATGCAGTAGCACTTTCCTCTTCAAGGTCTGTGGGGGTCTTTCTGGATCATACCTCCTGCTTGAAGAACAGGTGTCAGCTGTGGTCAGGAAGGTTTTTGCACAACTTCATCTCACAACCAGTTACTAGATTCCATAATTGGGGGGTGGCCCTTTAAACAGTTGTTCATGCCTTTGCAACTTCATGGCTTGACTGCTACAATGCGCTCCAGATCAGGCTGCCATTGAAGACATTCCAAAAGCTTCAACTAGTCCATAATGTAAAGTGTCAGCAATGATGTAATATGTAATGTTTCTGTTTTGCAAACTCCAGGTACAATTCAAGTTGTTGGTTGTTAACCATAAAGCTCTACATGATATGAAGGACCACCTGTCTCCCATAGTATCTGTCAACCTAGTTCAATCCTGCAGGGTTGGTGTGCTCCAGGTTCCATAAATCAAATAATGTAATCTATAGGAACCCACCAGAAATGTAATGTCTCTGTACCTGTGCCTGCTCTCTGGAGTGAGCTCCTCCCAAGATCTGGATGACCCAAATTCTGCTGTTATTAAGAAGAGCTGTGAAGATCTAGCTTTTCACCTACACCTTTGGTGAGGGTGAGTGAGAATTCTCGTCTCATTGCATCTGGTCTGCCTTTCTCTTCTGCCTATTATTGATTTCATTATAATTTCTTTGTTTGATTGTACTGAGCTGCCCAAATTCAGGCAGCGTGCTAGTCTAATAAATTATTATTGACTCCTAGCTACTGCCTCGATTAATCCCTGCAGTGTTCTTGGCAAGATTTCAGAAATGGTTTACCATTGTTTTCTTCTTCCTAGGGCTGTGAGAGAGTGATTGGCCCAAAGTCACACAGCTGGCTTTGTTCCTAAAGCATGGCAGAACTCATGGTTTTTTGGTTTCTAGCCTGGCATCTCAACCATTACACTAAGGCGGCCTTCGCTGACAGAAAAACAAGAATCTCTGGTCTTTCCTTATGATGAGACTTAAAACATATTCACAATGGAAAAAATAATTCTGAAATTCACAGTATCTTCAGAAGGAATATCAATGTGTAGAAGGACTGGGAATGCAGTAGCAGAAATCCAGACACCTTACATGATGCAAAGAGCTCTTTCATTTATTAAATCACGAAACCCAACTCTGCTTCTCTTTTCACAGCATGTTACTAGAATGCCCATAATATATATCATGGGAGATTCCTGCAGGTCAATTATTCATAGATTTGTTTGGGCCGTTTACTCTCTCCTTCAAACATTTCTCAAGGTTGCCATTCCCCTGAACTAATTTGCTACCTCAACTTCACTTTGCATCACAGCTTAAAAGTAAAAAAGAGGTTGGTCGTGATACATTTACAAAATCTCCTCTACTCAGAACAGAGATTACTTTAGGAAGGAGCATTGAGGAAAATAGCAAAAGGGAAGAAGTCTTTATTATTATGAGCCACACCATTTGTATCACCTTTGATGTGAAGCATTCTGAATCATCTGCAACTTCTGAATCACGTCTGGAAACACACCAGCAACCAATGTAAGACACATGGCAGAAGGGCCACACGGCCCTTCTATCAAAGCAGGCACATAAGTGCCTACTTGGCTGCATTCAGTCTTAGTTGCAGTCTCTTGACTGGGTTGAGTAAGCAGTCCCTTATAGAATATATTATGAATTGAATCTGGCCAAAAGTCCTTCAAGTGACAATTGCTACTTGCTTCTTCAAGCAGAAGCTGAGATCCCCAAATTGCACACCAATTCTAGCTGGAGATGTTCTACACCATCCATAATTAAAGATGTCAAATCATTGATACTGAAGGAACCAAGAACTAGAGTACTGTTTGCATTGTCAGGGTCTAAGCTTGTTCCTTCTTCTATAGATTTCTGCAGTTTCTAGTCACTAGGACATGATTTTGATATCACAAGTTGATTGGTTCCTGGTTGACATATATAACTGAGTGTCATTGATATACTGATGACATTGGACGAGTGGTCGGTTCCTACCGGTTCGCTCCAGATCTTGCGAACCGGTAGTAGTGGCAGTAGGACACTCTGCCCTCCTGCCCAGTTGTCATCATGGATGCTCTGTACCTGCGCAGAAGCACAGAAGAGCAGCTTGTGAATAAAGCAAGCGCATGCTTGCCCTCCAGTTGCGAACCGGTAGCAAAAGTAAGTGAAACCCATCCCTGCAACTGGACCCTATGTTGGTAGATGACCTCACTCAGAGGTTTTATGAAGATGCTCAACAGGAGAGGCAAAAGTGTTGAGCCTTGAGGCACCCTGCAGATGGAACACCGAAGAGCACCTCCCTCACCATCACTTCCATTCTGTTTGGAGTAGCCTGAGAGAAGGAGGAGAATCTCTGCAACACCATGTTTCCCTCTCTCCCGAACTAATCCAGAAGAATATTATTATGGGTGGTATTGAAAGTCATTGAGAAGTCATGTACTGATGTACTGATATATGAGACATCCTAAGGAGATGATGCTTTAATTAGAGACAAAGCTAACATCAAAACATTGTGGAACTAGATTTGCACCAGAAAGAGTGTGAATGAGCAGGAAGAACTGGTTTGGATTGCTGGTGGTGCAAGAAAAAAGTAAAGAGCTGGAGAAAAATGTTGAAAGAGGAGGACTTAGTACAAAGAAGAACAAAAGAAAAGCCCCAAAGAAACTGAAGTGGCATCCATAGGTTTGTGTTGCTTTCAACATTTTGACAATAGCAGCATCACGCCATTGCATGACCAAGTCCCTCCCTTTGGGGTATGCGTTCAATGTTGTGATACATGTAGAAAATGGCTGGGCTTCCATCATAATGTCACAATGTTGCTTGCATTACTCAGACCCTTTCTTGTTTCCTCTATGGATGATGTTGGAAGCATCCAATAGAAGAGAAGCTCTGCTTCTTAAAAGAAGCCAAAGAACTCTACAGTAACACTGCAGTGAAGAGAAGAGCATTTGGGGAAAGTATATGGCCCAGTGAGGAAGACAGAGGAGATTCATCTGGAAGTCAGGGACACATATGGCAATAGTACTGGCTTCAGTGTAACAATGTCAAAGATTTCCAATAGAAAGGAACCAGAAGTGCTGGGATTCATCAAGAAGATAATTCAAGAAAACAGAAATGAGTTCAATACAATCTCAGACCAAGGATAGCTTCAGCATACACTCTGTACTAATAAAGGCCCAGTTGGATAGTTCCTAAAAAGTTTGAGATGTGCAAGCATCCTGGAAGCCAAAGACAGTGGAAAACTATATAGAAATGGGAAGGATATGATAGCTTAAATCATCAAAGCTTCTTTTATGTCTGCATGTTTTTATTAAAGGTGCAAACAAACTGGAAAGATGTTTTCTTTCATGGCTCAGAAGTTTGACCAAACCACTCCAGGTGAGTTGTAGTCCAGCTGACCTGAAGTCTTGAACATTTTGATTGTTCCAAGGTTCAATAAAATACAGAAAAGTATAGTGCATGAGATGGTTGATGCTCGGGTACAATGCATGAGATGGTTGATGCACCGATCATTTTTCACATTCCCATTTTTTGATAGTTGTGAAAGTGTAATTATAGAATTTAACAGAAATTCCAATTGATTAAGAAAGTTTTGGCCTCTTTCACACTCCATTTATCAGAAAAATTAATAGCATTCTCATTGGGTCACACAGAGATTGTTAGTAAAAACTGGAAACTGGAAAAAATGTCTGGCTTAACAAGTTGACAGATAAATCAGGTTCTAAAACTAATCAAATTACTAAGATTTCTGTAACCTTATTTTATTTCCCTTTCAATCAATTTTGCTAAAAAAAAACTCTAGGAAAATTTAATTTTCAGATAAACATGGTTGTCAAGATCTTGATAGAGCTCTGGTGCTGTTTTAGCCCTTTGAGGTAATCCAGACAAGAAGCACATCTATGACTACTAACTCTGTCCTTATTGCAAAGTTACGTTAACAGAATATTGCCAGACTGAAATTATTTCTCCTATGCTCACCTTTTACTCTCTAGAAAACTCCTTTCTGTAATGCTTCCCATACTCCCTTCTCTCTTTCTATGGACTGAGATATATTTTACCCACACCAGTGTCCGGTCTGTGCTTCTTCCTCCTGTCTCCCAAGGTCATTCCCACATATCAATACAGATCCAGATATTGGCTTTGCCAAACAGTGCCCTTCAGCAACTATCCATCTTCTATTCTATTACTCACTCTTCAATGATTACATTCTACAAAACCTCTTAGGCTTACTGCATGCATCACTATTAAAGGACATCCTAAACCAAATACATCATCTGTGGCCTTTCAGAAGTTGTTGAAGTCCACGTGAACCAGTGAGGTGGAAAGGGGATGCTTAGAAAAATTGTTTTGCCATGTCTCAGGATCAGAGAAATTCAGCACTGCCAGACTTTCCTTCCATAGCAGGCTATGAATCTTTTTGATTCTTATCAAGAGAAAGTACAAGTGTGGGCAATGTAATTTGTGTTTGCTGTTCCAAATAATTCAGGTAGAAGGGATTGGTTTATTTTCTCCTCCAAATCATCCTTTTTAATTTTGGGAATGGGCTGGAAGACAGTGATTTACCTCAAGCAAGTAAGTGACCTTTTATGGCTGAGTGGAAGCCTGGAATCAAGTCTACTCAATCTGTGTCCAGCTTCAATCCACTAGATGGCATGAGTTTGGAAAAGAATGACAGATTTAATGCCAGCTCATGCAACTAGGATAGCTTCAGTTGCTTAAATGTGCATTTCTTTGAGTTCAACTGGAATATTCCAACCCACACATGCTGAAAAGTCTTATGTGCTACAGGGGACAGGAGGAATCAAGAAGCACATAACAGAAGTGTCTGTTTGAAAGGGAAAACTCAATTTATGTCATCAATCATCCACAGAGCTGCTCTAGCTGAATTGGTTCCTTTTCTCATGCCATAAAAAACAGAGTGTCCTGTCACAGACTGGCACAGAGACACCTTTTATGATTAAGTTATTTTTAAATATTTCAAAACATACCAACTAAAGGTCACAAAATGAATTAGCAAACTCCCAAGTTCTTCACAAGCTTATTCACTGTTTCTGACTGACTGGATTGGGCCTCCCACTTGGTCCTCACAGGTGGGGAAGAACAGAAGAAACCCTTCTTCTGTTTTTTTATGTGACGTTCTGTTAATGCTCATCAGTTCAGATCTAATGCTGCTCCATCTTTAATCTTGAGTCATATTTTTTCACCCTGAGCCCATGCCAGATCTTACAAATTATACTAACATTGAGTTTTCCTTCTGTCATGTTTTCTCTCTGGCATTTATGGGCAACAGACAATGTCTCTGATAGAGAAAATTTTCTAACAGAAAGTCAGAAAGGTTCGTAGCATATTCTAGGCACCATATACTGTATGTATGCATATATTTAGGCACTAATTTCCAAACAGAGATGAGACCCAATCATAAAACATTAAACTCTGGCTCATCAATAACCAGAGGATTTCTGGTACCATTTGTTCAGTGACATAACACTAGCATAACAACTGGGATATGGCTCTTACATTTAGCTCTCTTTTTTATGTTATTGTTTTTGTCCAAATGCAATGGAACATTTAAAACTCTCTTAGGAAAATCCCTTTGCTTTCATGATACTTCATGTTAGCTCCAATGCTGAGATAGCAATAATCATGGATATTTTATCTCAAAACAAATAAACGGAACTGGGAAATCCATAGATAACCATGGGAGATAGTGTGTCTTTTGCAAAATGGAAGGTGGGCCAAATGTTTCACATTTGGATTATTTATTTTATTCTTCTTCCTCCAAAGAGGTGATCAGCATTCACCACCATAGCAGACACAGCTGGAAGCTGCTTGGACTTTATTTATTATTTTAATTGCAGGCTAAATGTTCTTTCAGTAGAACACCATAACAAGTGTTTAATGAGTATTTTGTTTCAGCTGATGGAACAGATTTTTATGCTAGACATGGATAAATGGATGATTGATATAGTAAACTGGTGAATAAGTTTCTGTATTTGTGCATGGACAAAATAGAAGTTACAAATGTCATATAGAAGCGCTTTCACTGGGGTTTTTTTAATTGGAAAATGCTATTGGTTTCTTGATCAACCTAGCTTGTGAACAACTAATGAATTTAATGTCATCATGAACATAATTGTACACTTAATATAGTTAAAATGACTTGGTGGGGGGGAAACAGAGTCGTTTTCTGTCAGTTTTGAGAATGTTTTGAAACATGCTTTCAAAACAAAGGCACAATTCAACAATTTCTGGAACATACCACTTCAAAGGCAGAAGTGGAATGATTGAATGCTCCAAGCAAGTAGTCTGCATTTACTTGCAAAATTAGCATGTCAGAGAGGAGGAGGAGGATTTTCTGGTTTTATTTGCATGCAAGAGAACATTGCAATGTGGTCTTGCCATCTGAACTGGAAGAGTTCAAAAATGCGTTTATTATATGCTTTTTCTGTGTCTTTAAACTATCTGAAGAGGTTCCCTTACTCATGTGAATGACAACTCTACCTTAATATTTAAGGAATATTTAATTTAATATTTAATTTGATGAATAAATTAAATAATGACTGATAGTCCTGTCAGGAGGGGGGGAAACAAGTCATCTGTCCTTTTCTTTTCATTTCTTTTTCTCTCTTTTTTTGCTGCATTAGCAAATTGTGAATGCTAGTTTTCCAGGAAGCAGGCCTGTCTTTGTGTATTGTTCACTATCTCCATGGAATTCTCTTGTAATAAAAGGGAAGAACCCTCTCTCAGCCTGGAGTCTTCCTTAGTAACAGTTCAGGCAGAAGTCTGTAAGGTAGTGCTTACCAAACTTTTTTCTTCATTGCCCAAAACTACTTATCAGAAAGTGCTTTTCACCCAAAGTAGTTTACCTTTAAGTCAATTTAAATGTCCCTGTTGTAATAGGTTTGTGTCAGGGGTGAAATCCAGCAGGTTCTGACAGGTTCTGGAGAACCGGTAGTGGAGATTTTGAGTAGTTCAGAGAACCGGCAAATACCACCTCTGGCTGGTCCCAGAGTGGGCTGGGAATGGAAATTTAGCAGTATCCTTCCCCTGGAGTGGGGTGGGAATGGAGATTTTGCAGTATGCTTCCCCTGCCACGCCCACCAAGCCACGCCCACAGAACCGATAGTAAAAAAATTTGGATTTCACCACTGGTTTGTGTGTTGTTATGCAAAGACAAAACACTTTTACCCAATGTTGGGTAATTTACCTAGGTTTGGAAGGCACTGTTGTGGAGAACTGGTTTTGTTGACAAACTTAAGCCGGGACAGTTTGGCAAGATTCCCTACTACTTTGGGACAAACACCCTGAAGTTGTTTTTCAAACAAAAGTAATTAAATCAAATTACTTTGATTAAATTGCAGCTTCACTATTGAGGAAATGACATGAAACACAATTAGAGAAATTAAGGAGGCCAGGAATAAACTCCTTAAAGATATTGATCTTATCTATCTATATATTTATTTTTTCCCCCATTCAATCATGTTCAATTCTTGGAGACTGCCTAGACAAGTCCATGCAAGGGTTTTTTGGCAAAGTTTTTCAAAAGTTATTTGCCATTGCCACTTTCCTAGAGCTGAGAAACAGTGAGTGGCCCAAAGTCACCCATCCGGCTTTGTGTCTAAGATGAAACTAGGACTCATGTTTCCCAGTTCCTAGCTTTGCCTTTTGATCTTGATCTCAATCTGTATCTATCCATCCATTTATTTATTCCACAGCACTGTTCCCCAAACTGTTTCTGACAATCAGCATCACAGCCAACTTTGAAACTTCGAGAACTCTTCCTGAGCCAATCAGAGCTCTTTCTTACTAATCAATGGAAGAGGGTAAAAATTATATCCAGTTTCCATCATACAACTTCTATCATCCTTCTGTGTTTGCTTGTTTTAATGATATGTAACACACACACACACACACACACACACAAATCAGTGATGATTATGAACATTGTCCATGGGGTCGCAATGTGTCGGACACAACTTCGCAACTAACAACAACAACAAATGATCATGATGTACTATCAACATGAACAGCGTCATTTTTGGTCCAATGAAAATAAATAAGCATAATAAAAGTATGCTTTCACTTTGACTAAACTTTTACAGGAAGAGGAAGAGCACAGAAACTGGGAATTTTCTGCTAAATGGTTTATCTTTCAGTTCTATAAACTCCGGTGTTTTAAATGAAAAATATCCTGAATCATAAGCAGGGTGCTTTAAATGCTATTTGCTGGAAAGAGACAATAAACAGAGCCATTGCCCTTCTGTCCAAGACAGTGAGCTTCCCAAATGCACCCAGTTGGCCAATGGTGTGTTAGCCAAATCACAGATAAGCCTGTGATTTGCTCCACTGAGGCTGTTATGGTTTTTGTGGCACTACATCTAAATCAACAATAAATTGGTTCAGTTGTCCAATTGAGATAATGGCATGAGATCACAGGACTGCAGAACTGATCCTGGCGCAGCGCAAATACTGTATAAAGAGGTGCATAGTGGCACTCCGTTTTTTTATTCAGCATCTTCCCTAGTTACTTGGAAATAACATAGGCCTTTCATCTTCATGCCTAGAGAAGTTTGAACCTACCCTTGTACCATATAATTTCAAGCATCCTTAAATCTATTTTATAGATGGGGTGCTTTGAAAGACTGGGAATGACAGTGGTGAGTTCCACTTACCTTTGCTACTGGTTTGCAACGGGAGCACACAGGTGCGCACACCCTCTTCGTTTCAGGTGGTGCTTCTGTGCATGTGCAGAGCATCCGTGATGACATCTGGGCAGGTGGGCAGAACCTCCGGCCGCTGCTACTACCAGTTTGCAGGATCCGGAGCGAACCTATAGAAACCTACCACTGGAATGACAACTCTTTAAAAACATTCCAAGTTCTAATGAACAACACAGCAAGTTCTACAACACAGCCTCTCTCCGAATTCTTGACGGGGTAGAATTGAAAAGATAGGCAGGTCTCAGTGCGATTTAAATTCGCAACGTTCAGTGTTCACTAGAAGAAAACACAAACACAGAAAATCCTTTCCAAAAACAAAGCAGTTAGCATTGATGGATCTCTTTAGTGGATGCTGTCCCAAATAAATTGCTTCTAGACTGTCATCTTAAAAGTGCTACCTCTTTTCAGTTTCAATCTTGCCAGAGCTCTCTGAATAACCAAAGGAAAGCTGTAAGCATGAATCTGTCACAGGCTGATATGGCAGGTTTCTGACAGCTGTGGTTGAACATGTGGTTTTTGAGAATGAGAAACAGTGCATAAAAAATGGACTCGATTCACTGTATCCATCATCTCCTGCCAGATGTCTTATTTCGTTACAAAGAAATCAGACTGATGAACTAGGCAAGCTCATTTGCCAATTGGGGAAAAAAATGGATTAGTGCTAATAATAAATGATCTACTCTTGAATCTATTGCAACAGGGACAGGGAACTTGTGGACCTCCAAACAATGCTGAAATTCAACTCCTGTCAATCCCAGTCAGCCTGGACATTTGATGTAGAAACTGTACTCTGACAGTACCTGGCGGGCTACACATTCTTCATGCCTCATTTTTTTTCCTGCTTTCACACTTTCATTTGATTCTCGCCATCTTATTTGGATAGTGAGGAGCTTAAACCCAACTATCTCAGGAATAGCTCAAGGATTGAGGTCACAGTGCAACAATACCTGGAGGACTACAGACTACAGAACTATTTGATGATGTGGCCAAACCCCTTTTGGATTACTTTAAGAAATCATGGAGAATGGTTGAACTGCCAGATGACTCTATTCTCCAGTGGGGGAGGAAGATCAAAAGAAGTATGTGTGATATATGTGTTTGTGTGTGCGTATTTTAAGACTTGCAATATGTCTTACAAATGCTTCAGTCATAATTCATGGTAATTTATATCCATGTATCGGGGTGAAATTCAGCAGGTTCTGACAGGTTCTGGAGAACCGGTAGCAGAAATATTGAGTAGTTTGGAGAACCGCTAAATGCCACCTCTGGCTGGCCCCAGAGATTTTGCAGTATCCTTACCCTGCCACGCCAAGCCATGCCCACCATGGCCCACACAAAACCGCTAATTAAAAACAATGGATTTCACCACTGCCCATAGATCTGGTAGTGAATGCAGTTCACATGCGTATTGGGGGTGGGTGGGAGGACACTTACCACCATATAGGACAAATGGTACTTGATTTTTGCCTGTTAGTCAGATGCCATGTTATATCTGTTGGTGAGCATGTCAAACATCTGTTCAGTCTTTCCTGGCATAGTATTAGATGTTAACAAGTCTGCTCGGAGGGCCTGCCTTCACATTCCACTAATTGCAACAGAAATATGCCTCATTAGCTATGTTTCATGTCCTCAAAATGCCACCTTTGCTCATCTGTAGCCCGCACAGCAACAGCCCAATTAATTTTTAGCTAGGCCACTTTTAAAATAGCATCTCACTCTTCTCCCAGTAACTTGCTGTACAACCTACGATGCCTCATTGTGTCAGGGTTCCAAGTAACACCCCCAATGAAAGAAGACTCCAAGGCATGAAGTTCCTCAAAATGCCATTTTATTAGAGATGTCATATTGGCACATCTGGGAAAGCCCGAATCTGAAAGCTTCCAGGTTTTCCCCACCCAACAGAAAGTTCAAGTCACTTCCCCTGCACCCACAAGTTCATCTCATGGCCCAATCAAAGCACCGTCCCAACTGGAGAGGCCTCTCAGTTCCAACCCTCCAGGTGCAGGGCAAGATGTCCTTGACTCTCTGAGAAAAGAATGTTATTATGACTATATATCACCCATGCTCCATACAATCTCCCCACCTACTTTCCCACAGTAGGAAATGTGGCAGGCAAAAAATAGCTTCCAGGCCTGACACATTGATGATGGTGATGATGTACAGGTTGTCATCTTCCTAGCTCCCACTGACTATTTAAGGTTACTGTAGGCATGTCCCCTCTCCCTGGGCATTGCTCTCTGGGAACATTCTTGCTTCAGCCCCCACCACACCCACCACAATTATAATGTTGGGATGTAGGGTGGACAAGATAGCAATAGCACTTAGACTTATATACCATTTTACAGTCCTTTACAACCCTCTCTAAGCAGTTTACAGAGTCAGCATATTGCACACCAACAATCTGAGTTTCATTTTACCCACCTGGGAATGGATGGAAAGCTGAGTCAACCTTGAGCCTGGTGAGATTTGAACTGCCAAATTGCAGTCAGCCAGCAGTCAGCAGAAGTAGCAGATAGAACTACACTCTAACCACTGCGCTACCACAGCTCATAATGCCATCAGATTTTTAGAACTGTTGATGTATTTGGGGAATATAAAATTATTTACTGGAGGTTAAGTCTCCTTATGATTAATAGAACTTCTAAGTCAACATAAAATCATTATTTATTATTTTCATGAGCTGTGATTTAAAACCAAAGCAAGCGAATAGTTTTTACACTTCTTGGCAGCTAAAAGGCAAAGAAAAAGGCATAAGCACAACTCTTCAAGATTTAGTTCACATCATCTAGCATGCAATAGCAGGGAATTATAAACCTGAATATTTTTATATACCTCCCATGCTCTACATTGGGTTGCCCTTGAAGAATACCAAGAAGCTTCAGCTGGTGCAAAATGTGGTGGCATGGAGGGTTGGCTGTTCCTGGAATTACACACATTACCCCTCTGCTCCACAAGCTGCATTGGTTGCCCGTTTATTTTCAGGTTCAATTCAAGATGCTAGTTTTGACTTTTAAAGCCCTACATGGTATAGGGCTTTATTATTTGAGGAAAGGTCTCTATTAGATTACATCTATTTATCCTATCACATCCATCAGGAGGGGAAAATTACAGGTCTCTTCTACTAAAGAATTCCATCTAATGGGATTGAGGAGGTGACCTCAATCTGGTGTGGCACCATTCTGGTGAAACATTATCCCTCAACCAAAGACTGGCCCCAACCCCACTGATTTTTCAGAAATCTCTTAAAACCTGATTTTGCTCACAGACTTGGGAATCCCATGGGATTGAAGAGCCTGTGAAATACCTATATTGGATGTAAATTCTTGAAGGTACTTTCCTGTGGTTTTAGTCAGGGGTGAAATCTAATTTTTTTTTGCTACCAGTCATGTGGTTATGTGACTGGATGAGTGTGGCCATGTGATCATGTCACTGGGTGGGTGCAGCCAATTTAGCAGTCCATTTTGCCAGAGAGCAGGGGGTTGGACTAGATGACCTCTGAGGTACCTTCCAGTCTTTC
>JANHFK010005942.1:2062-15462 GCA_036250565.1 Sibynophis collaris
TGAATGAATGAATGAATGAATGAATGAATGAATGAATGAATGAATGAATGAATGAATGAATGAATGAATGAATGTTCTAAAACAGCTGCTATCCTCCTGTTAGGGCCATTTCACAGGTCAATATTCAGTTTTCTGCTAACATCATTTTTGGGCAGAAATATATTAAGCATTAAAAACAGATGACTGAGGAGACAGAAGCCATGTAGAAACTCACCGGTCCAGTTCCCTGCACTTTTGCTTTAAAAGAAGTGTCAAAATGAAAAAGATCTTGTTTAACGTTATGGTTTGTAAGCCCTGATTTATGGATTGGCATGAATCTGTGAATCCAGTTGACTATGGCTAATTTAATGAACTACAGTTAAGCAAACTATGACTTAGCACAAGAATGTTTCCCTCTAGGACAGGTGTGTCAAACTCATGTCATCATGGCATTGTCACATGACATAGCACAACTTTTTTTCCCCTTCACTTAACCAGGCTTGGCCAGCGCATGACGCATGGGGCCTGCGGGCCGCAAGATTGACACCCCTGCTATAGGACATATTGTATTTCACCTTTAACACTTCTATAAAGCTGGCTATTTCAAGCACCATGGGATGGGAGCAACAAAGCAAAGCAATATTTATAAGTTGCATCACTTATAAATGAGAGGCGGTGGGGGGGCATAAGCACATCCCTAAAATATATTTTAAAAAAGGATTCTTTTCTGTTTTACTTTTTTTGTTTTACATTTTTTGTTTTACATTTGTGTATCTTCCACAAATATATACTTTCTATCTGAATAGTGGCCAATCTGTAATTCAGCAGATTCCATTAGGAGGTTACGCAAGTTCACTCGCATTGCAATCTATGGATTCTTTTTTATCTTTACATCCCTACTAGAAGTCTACTCTTCTTCCTTTTCCTCCAAGTCCACTTTTTTCATTATTCTTTTTTTGCAGCAAGAGTTGTCTCAGGAAATGTTGAAACTGCTCTGTGATGAATTCCAGAGTGCTAAGTTTTTTATTACAAAAACACAAGGGTGATTCAGATTGATGATCAAAATGCATCAACTCTTACTGATCTCCTTAGTCTGCCCGAAGACCCACTGAAGACTATGTGACTCTGAGTGGCAGGTCCCCTACATTTCACATTGCAGAGTTTACTGGCTCGATAGTAACAATTATTTTTCAACACTGATCATCTGCTCTTGAAGGCATTAGGATGCTACAGAGTAATTGCTTGGTTTTTCCCCCCAACACGTTGCTATTGATGAGTAGGTTTATTGCTCTTTTGTGGCCGTGTTAAACTTTTAAACACATGGCTGTGGTGTTTATTTCGTTATTGTTTTTGCTAGGTGGGCTAAATTGTGAATTCACGTTGTTGTACAGAATTTTGTGGCTATCATGTTTTTTTGCTCCTGATCTGTGCTTAGCAATATATAAGTGCTACTGCCTCTGAGCATCTCCATCTGCTGTGACTATCTCTCTCAGCCTAACAACAGAGCTGTCTTTCATCCACACATAATCAGATGCAACATCCGGAGCCATTACGGTATTGGAGGCAAGAGTTATTACAAGCAACCTTCTCTAACGGTAGCCAAATTCAGGGCTCTAATCCCCAATCTCTGATGATACTTGGTTAGGACCTCTTGGCTGAAGTAGTGAATCCAAGCAGACAAACGGGGTTTAGATCCCAGCATTCACAAACTTGAATTACACTTCGTTCAATCTGTCAATGTTTACAGCAGCTGCAGTCTCTGAAAGCACCGCTTTTCTGCCTGTTTGATTTATATATTCCCATAAAACCCGGCTTCCATAGGCTGACAACATATAGATAAACAGTGATGGGAAAAACAACAACCCCTCACTCTTTAATGATGATGAGAATTGTCTAACATGGAAAATTAGATTGGAAAGCAGTTCCAAGAATAGATGTTCCTACGACTTTCACTGACCGTCTGATGCTGCAGTTTCCCTGAAATGGAAAAAATAATAATAATAATAATCACCCGGCTGCCTCCTCTTTGTACTCATTTTCCAGAATTCAATCAAAAAAGCTCTAAGCTGAATTGAACTTTAGTTCCCTTCAGCTCCAAATAACCTTCTCAGGGGTTAGTGGAAGTGGATTTACCTGGCAATGTAATTTCAAGGAGGGGAGCAATTTTACCCTCACGCATGGTAGAGGCCTGTAATTTCCATGGCCCTGGAGAAACTGGCACAGAGAACCTTGGCAGCTTGCCACTCCCCTTAATTGCAAAGTTTTAAACAAGTTACTTTTAAATTATGGTTATAAATGTCATTTTAGAAAGGTATTATGAGCTTCCCTGGAGCCAGGGCTTTGAATAAATAAATAGAAAATAAAGAAGGCTCCTTTTCAAAGGTTGAGAATAGTTGTTGAACTGAATTGAACTGAACAGATGCACAGAAATCACTAGCTTTGGATCGAGAGGATTTAGAAACTTTACAAAGGACAATTCAGCTATAAAAAGGGTGAACCAGACACACGAGGGGAGGGCAGACCTTTGTTCATCCCATGCATATATCAAAGTTGACAAAGCTTGAAGTGGAAATTGTCCCCCAGTGGTTCTACCCAACAATCCCAATGTAGGGACAAAACAGCCATGTCATTCAGAAAATCAGACTGGACCAAGGTTGCTCATAAAACAAAAAATGTGTGCATTATTAAATGTGCATGAAGATTTTAAAATAGGAGATTTTTTTTAGATTGAGTGAAAATATCCTGCAGGGAGTTGATGCCTTTTTGTTTCTCTATTATTATTATTTTTCTCCTTTGAGGAGGAGAATAAGTTAATTTCAGGGTTGACTTTCCCAATATAAAAATCTTAGCCCCCTGTAGATTAACTTCCACCCCAACATATCTGCCGCATGCATCACTCAATATAAGTTTTTCAATATAATTGAAGATTTATATAGAGAACAATTCCATTTCCCCCCCCCCATTACTGCTGAAATAAATTCTTCATCCAAATTTTTGTGACTTAAGTATTTTATATCTTTTCCCCTAATATGTGTTTCTTGTAAAATAGCATCTTGTTTTAACTTTGTTAAATAATGGAATATTTCTTTTCTTTTTTGAAGAACTACTGCTTCATTTATATTCCACATTAAACATTTATAATCCATAGTTATGTCAAGAAACTATTTTTGTAGCAGCAAACATGTATCATCTTCAATATCTTGTATTTGTTGGTGCAATTGTTTAGACACATCGGTGATCCTCGCTTCTATTTGCCTTTATTCCAATCCCTTTGAATTTTCCCTAGAAATTTTTGCTTTCTGCACAAGTTCAGTCTAAATCTCTGCTGTTTAAAAGTAAAAATTACTCCTTCCAATGTATCTGAACTGAATCTTCTTCTACATGTCAGAAAAAAGTCCACTTTCCTCTTACTTAATGTTCTAATTGAAATTTTCTCAAGTTCAATTTGTCCTGTATCATGAATTCTCAATACTATTAAAATAGTAGATTGCTACTGCAAAACTTGATCTCTAGTCTTCCGGACGGTATACAAGGACATCCCTTGGAACATTTCTTAATTTTGAAAGTGGATATTGATCCTATAAACCTTTTCAATTTGTGTCTCAGTGTCAGCTTCATCCCAATCCCAAAAGTTAGGCAGTTACTTAATAATCTTTTTTCTGATGTATTCTCCCTTGAAATTGATCCAAATCTTAACATTCTTTTTTTCTCAGTTGCAGTAATTCCAAATCTTTCTCCATCTCTCTATTTATAACCTATCTTATTTTCCAAAACTTCTACTTTGTCATTAATTTGTTTTATGTCTCCATCCAATTATTCTACATCTTCTTTGATTGTCTTCTTTTTTTTTTGTTATCCCTTTTTATCCCTACAAATCCAGCTAACATTTCCTTTCTAAAAGCATCCAAACTATTGGCAACTGTTGAGATCATCTTCTTGCCAAATTCCTCAAATATTTTCTGCAATAAATCTGGTGTGATGCCTTTATCTGTAAGTTGTTCTAGTGAAACTGTCCTTCTCCTATTTTTCCTGCTTATCTTTTTCGGATGAAGACCTCTTTTGGTCTTCTCTTTCTTTTAACTCTTCTCCTTCTTGCTCTTTTCTTTCTTTAGAGCCAATTAGCTCTCCATAGTTATAGTCACACACTCTGGTTCTTATTACTGTTGTTTTTATTTTGTAAAATCCACCAATTGTCTACTTTCTTTAAGCAATAATAAGTTAAGGTAATAAGCAATCAACATTCCTACAGAGGTCCCACCTGTTTTCTTGTTAACCTTTTTACTATGTTCAAAAGCACTTTCATCAACAAAACAAAATTATTCTTCTATTTTTTAAAATTATCATTCCCTTTATCCACTTAAAACTTTCTTAAATCACGATTTTGCTAAGTTTTTTTGCTTTCAAGTCAAAATCCTTTAAGATGTTTGTTTTTTTATTTCTTAATTACAGCAGAAGGGGATCAAGTGCTTTTGTTCTGTCTTTCAGAAAATCCCTCTTAAGCTGTGAATTAATTGTATTCAAAAATGTTTAAGAAAGTGAAGCTTTTGCAGCTTATTTATTCATAAAAGCTACAAAATGGTTCCGAGCACAAGGTTGATCTCTCAGCTGCCAAGCCACCCAACTCATAGTCAGCCACAAGATATTCAATTCCTATAGTCTCCTCACCAAATCCAATTATCCATGGTGCAAGTAGGCAGTCCATCAATCTCCCCTTCTACAAATAGCAATAGCACTTAGACTTACTCTATATACTGCTTCATAGTACTTTACAGCCCTCTCTAAGAGGTTCACAGAGTCAGCCTATTGCCCCCAACAATCTGGGATCTCATTTTACGGACCTCGAAAGGATGGAAGGCTGAATCAACCTTGAGCTGGTGAGAACTGAACTGCCAAACTGCTGGCAGCCGGCAGTCAGCAGAAGTAGCCTGCAGTACTGCATTCTAACCATTGCACCACCACAGCTTACAAAGAGAATTTAGTTAGCCAAAGCCTGCTTCCTGGCCACTGATTTCACCAAAGTGCTGTCCCTGCTAATGGGGATGCTCACAGGGATAGCTAACCTGCCATAAGCTCTCATCTGGAAGCCCGAATCATGATCATGTTATTGTGGGAACTTTGAGGATTGGCTGTAAGTACCACTTGTTCAGCGCCGTTATAAATTTGATTGATTGAGAGCTGCTGAATGAGTTGATAACCAAGGGTGACCTGTATGTAACTAGATACCATCTGCGTACTGTTGATATCTTACCTCATGCAAATATCCTAGTGGTTTCGTGTAGATGTTAAACAGCAGAAGAGAGAATACCAAATCTGATCTAGGAAGAGAACCACTCAGAATAGTGCTTCAAGAGCTGTAGTGGCACAGTGGTTAGAATGCAGTATTGCAGGCTACTTCTGCTGATTCCCGGTTGCCTGCAATTTGGTAGTTCGAATTTCACCAGGCTCAAGGTTGACTCAGCCTTCCATCCTTCCGAGGTGGGTAAAATGAGGACCCGGATTGTTGGGGGCAATATGCTGATTCTGTAAACCACTTAGAGAGGGCTGTAAAAGCACTATGAATCAGTATATAAGCCTAAGTGCTATTGCTATTGCTACCCTTGAGTAAATTCAACAGACATATATTGTCATAATTAAGATGAGTCACTATAAGTCCTCTTTATTTTACATTGATCAAGCTGCAGCCTGGACGTACATTAACATATTGACACATGCATATAGGAGAGTAATTAAGATGATAAAGGTCCTGTAAGGGGAAAAATAAGGACTAGTTGCAAACATTCAATATATTTAGCTGATAGAAGAGAAAACTGCTAGGAAATATGATAGGTGTCTTTCAGTATGTCAACTAATGTGATATAGAAAACAGGGTACAATTACTCAGTGTTGTGCTAAAATTCAAGATAATAAACAAATTATTATAAGTGTTTATTATTAGAATTATTCAGTGTTATCCTAAAATTCAAGTTGAGCCCATTGAGCTAAATAAAGTATCCTTGGGTGTGGGGGGTGGATGTCTGCAATTTAGACACCTATGCATATATAGCTGCATGAAATTTGGTTTTGTTGCAACTCTAAACCATGCACAATTTGATCCTATGTGAAAGCCAGCAAGTATTCAGTTTCTAAATGAAGTCTGTGCATAGAGATTTTGATGCTGTATATTTTAAATTATGTCATGTCAGATGAGAATTGATTGATGAAGTGGCTCTTTGCTTTTCAGTGATGAATTTTACTAGTTTGAATACTGCTGGAAAAGGTCTTGTTGAGATCTATCACAAGAAAAACAACGAATTTTATGGGATCTTAAAAGCCAGATACATAAGAAGCTAAAATTTAATTTATTGCAATAAAAAGTGAAAGTATGTTTTTCCCCTAAGGATTTTGTCATCTAAAAAGCAGCCATAGTTTACTCCTATGTCTAACTATGTTTCCATATCAATCTACAGTTGTGTTTAAGGAAGCTTAAATATATGCAGCTAAATACGTGAAAAGGAGTGTATAAATGGACAATTTCAAACTAATAACAATAATGGGCAGGTTGATGATTTTTTTTTGCTGTCACACCTTTCTTTCTAGATTTATTTTATATTATGGAACAAAAGAAAAAAAGTCATTTCATATTAAAAAAAAACAAGACATTGGAAGACAAATTTTGAGCACTATGACTTGTGTAATGTTTTCCCACTTGAAATGGCTTCAAATGTACCTTAGTATAATCTTGCTAACAAAATAGAATTAAGTATCTAATGAGTAATTAAGTAATTAAGGGGTAGGGTAGAGAATCTAAAATGATGTAAAATGAAGAATCATGGCCAATGTGATCCCACAAATAACACATTTTATATAAATGTATCAGACCTCACCACACTCATATGTCATCACACTCAAATGTCTCCAACACTGTAGTTTGGTACAGATACAAGTTGTATCACAGATACAGTATAGCACCCCGAAGATTATCTACCTTTTGTTATTCAGACAACAAGCTTAACATGGAGTAGATTTTGAAATTCTAAATAACAGCACTATAATGTCATTACATATTACACTAAAACATTTTGCATTGAGATCCTGTTATCTGTGAAAACATGCCTGAATTTTGTTCTTGAGGAAAATTCATCAGTTAGGTAGTTAGAAAGTGGGAAGCATTTCATTTTTTCTGTTCCTTCTTCTCAAGTCATTATGAAAGACAAGATGTCAGCCAATTTTGTTTAAACTATCTTCTTGGTTTGCTGCATCTGTCAGACTTTCAGTTTTTGATATTTCATTTAGGGTTGAGCTGTTACATGCTTGTATGTGATCAAACACATTTCTTTTGTCAGGAATTTCTGCTTCTCTTAAAAAGAAATAAACAAAGGAAAAACCTCAGTAAAATAGAAGAGTTTTGGGTGACCCAAGAAGTTTGTCAATAGTTAGGAAAATACAAAGACAAACAACAACAAAATACCCTCTGTTTCCTTTCCATTTCAGCCTCAAAATCCTCTACCTTTGATCCTCTTGACATAAGCGTATTTCAAAATACTTAAAATGCAATACTAAAAAATGCCCTGTTAGATCACTATGCCCTCTGTCCCTCCTCCATCCTTCTTGCCAAACAGTCCTTTCCATCCACATTTACAGAAAAATATTGGTTATTATCTGGGGACTTGTTAAAAAAAACGAAGTGTCATGAAAAGAAAGCAGCTCGCTGTGAAGATGTCATGCTCTTTGTTTCTATCAAAATGTCTATGTCACAAAACATAGCCTAATGACATGTATTTATTTATTTATTTATTTTTGAAATCGTAACTTTTCACGAAAGGTATAACCATGGCTGTAGGCTTCAGTAAAGAGCCTTTAATATATGGGAATAAATAATTGAAAATAATTGAATCCAGCAGAAGTTGAGAGGCAGAGACAAACGTTCCCTACAGGCTGCTTTGAAAATCAGATGAAAACAATCCCACAAACACAGATTGTGAAAATAAGAAGATACTGACCAAAAGGATTAACCTTCTGTGATAAGGTTGCAGGTATTCCTTCCCACTAAGATCAGGCACATTGGACAAGACCTGGCTTGCCCTTACAAATTGAGAAATGTGGCTTTAAAAAAAAAGCAAAGCAAAAGAAACTATCCACTGCAAGATACTACTGATGCACACTATTGTATTATGTGTAAAGAGAAAGATTTTTCATACTTTAGAAAACATGAATAACCATATCTTAACCTTGTAATAATTCAGCTATTTACTGACTATTCATATTCATAAAGAAGAATCATTTCACACTTTTATATATGAAAATGCAGTACTTCTTTTTATCAGTACCAGTTCATTAATAAATTATGCTTCAATCATCCTGATCCATAGTATTTGCCATAATATATGCAGTAAGATTCATTATGTTTTAAGTTATGTTCTTAAACATAAACCCTGGCATGGATCCAGAGCTCATCCCTGAATATGTATACATGACATATCTGTTACTACTTAGATCTGCTTCCAAAAGTGGATTCTCCAACATTGGAGGTTTTTAAGAAGAGATTGGATAACATTTGACTGAAATGATATAGGGTTTCCTGTCTAAACAGGTGGTTGGACTAGAAGACCTCCAACTCTGTTATTCTTTCTCATTTCTATAAACTTAAACATTATAGGTACATATAGCATTCCAATAGAAGGTGAAATATATAATATCTGCTACTTCTTCTAACTGCTACCTGTCTGCAGTTCGGCAGTTCAATTTTCACCAGCTCAAAGTTGACTTAGCTTTCCATCCTTCCAAGGTCAGTAAAACGAGGACCCAGATTGTTGGGGGCAATATGCTGACTCCGGAAACTGCTTAGAGAGGACTGTAAATTACTGTGAAGTGGTATGTAAGTCTAAGTGCTATTGCTATTATCACTGATAGGGTGAATAAAATATTATTTGCCAACACACATATACATTTTGTATACTACATGTACCTGGGAATAAGGTCCACTTCAATTTATATGTGCTTGCATAACATAGCTAGTTTTGGTGCAGTATCTCAAATATGTCAATGCAACCACTTTCTGTTATTCAATTTGCCAATTTCAGTAGGTTTTCTGAAATCTTTAAAATCAAGTTATAAAATCATTTTAAAAAGCAGTCCATTTTTGAGGATATTGAGGTTCCCCCTACAACTAAGCATAAATGCTTGAAAATGACAATCAGTGCTCAGATTTATGAATTTGCTATTGCAAATTTGCAAAAGGCATTTCAAATGGAGGGAATCACATCTATAGCTGATGTTTATTTATAGTTTCTATGTTCCATTCTATAGTAGCAGCTCAGGGGCTTATCAACAATCTTTGTTGAAGGAATAAACTAAACATCCCAACAGAATACTATGAAATAACTATTTCATGTGTCCAATATCAGCAATTCAGTGAAATTATAATTCAAATGCCAATTAGCATTATTGAATCTTGACATGAACTAAAACATAGCTATTTCTTGGTCTGTTCCAGTTTGTGTTTACTTGTAGTTGTTCAAAAATGGAATATGTCAGAATAATAACAAGATATTCTTGTCTAGTTTTTTTTTAATGAATGGAATGTTTATGTATTTTGATAACATATAATAAATCTGATATTTCCAAAGTTGCACTATTGTTGACTGGGTGATATTACATATTGTACATTCACTATTTTTCAATTTAGTATCCCTCAAATATAGTGGCCAAGAATATTATTGCACAAAAGATATGCTTAATTGTGACACAGTTACCCATAATTAACACTAGATTTCAAAAATAAAATTTGCTGAACAGGTTGCTCAGTATAGATATTGGGGACAGTAGATGAATACAAGTAAGAAAGAAAATACAGGGAATGGATGATTGGGCCAGTAGGATATGCTGTACTGGAACATCAGTGGCAACAGCAGCAGTGGCTACAGGAAAGGTGTTTGAGACAATTTCCTGGGACCATTGAGGAGATCAGCAGCTAGACAATCATGATGACAATTGCTGAGGGCAGAATAACAGGTACACCAGACTTCGACTACATATTATTGCTAAGAGTAGTATAAACCAAACATTTGGTTTTTATAACACCTCCTTCATCCATTATTCTGTTCATTCAATGAATAACGATAGTTTTTTACATTTTTATGGAAGACAATGCTATTTCAGGTTGCTTGTTTTGCTATCTAAACAGGAAAGAGAAACTGAATCTCTTGCCCCAAAGCTAATTATTTTGCACCCTTTAGGTAGAGTAAGTTAAAGAAAACCATAGAGAGGCCGAAGAAATCCAACGACTGAATCCTGTAAACAGGCGTCCTTGTAGGCTGTAGTTGCCGGAGTTCTTTTGTAAGAAGAAGAGTTGCTGGAGTTCTTTTGTAATGGCTTCCAAATATGATTTTGTGTCCTGGGAAATGTAGTCTTGCTGTCTTTTAATTTTTCAGCCAAGATGCCTCAGAATTTGGAGTCAAATACTGCAATTCATGTATACATTTTTGACTGATTTTTGAATTTATATTGCAAAGCAAGATATTTTGATGTCAAAATAATTTTCATAAATTATTGACACACAAATAGTGTCAAGTTCAGAAATTCTTCAATTTTTCTAGAATTACTGATTGAATCTGATTTAAAAAAATTCTTCTGAATTTATTCTTTTCACCCCACACTATCCATGAGCATGTCTCTTGAAATTCTTTTTTTTTTAATTCTTAAGACTACATTCTTGCACATATTTAGTTGTGAGATGGACACATGAATTGCAGTGCTTTGGCTCCAAATTCTGGGATATGTGTGTTAGATTTTGAATTAACCTCACCCAAATTGTTTATCCAATTCAGGAAAAAAAAAATTCAAATCAGTTATGGAAAATACACCTTTACATCTTTTCTACATCATATGGACTTCTATATTTCTAAGAAAGTCTGCATGGATAGAAGGGACTCATAGTTCAGTAGCTCATCCTCTCTCCTGAAAACAAAGACAAGAGGGCAGACCCAGCATATCTGTGCTGCTTCAGCTTCCTCTCTAGTAGTGGGTTCCTACGGGTTCTGTCCAGTTCTTAGAACCTGTAGTAACAGCGGTGGGAGGCTTGACCCTCCCACTTGGAGGTCATCACCGATGCTCTGTGCATGCGCAGAAGCGCCACGAGAGAAACAAACGGGCCGCCCATTGTGAACCGGGTAAGTATGAAGGTAAGTAGAACCCACCCCTGGTCCTCACTGTAAGTTTTAGAATACCTTAGAAAAGTTTAAGGGGAAGGTTCCTTTGCTTTTGTTTTTAATTTTTGTCTTCTAGCTGCCAAAGTGCCAAAAATTATGAATTGCAAATCAGAATGAGATCTATTATTTTAAGCTATAATTCATAATTGTTTTGTTTTTAACATCTATTGAGAAAACAATATAATAGCTAAATTAAAGAGAGATATTTGTTTTATAGTTTGTATTCATTATGTTGAACCTTTCTGATTAGTTTTTCAATTAGTTTTTCCAATTCCTTTTGTTTAAATTGTTTTCCCTCAGTTGGATGCACTACTTGTTCAACTATGTTTCTGTCTCATCTTCCTAAATGAGCAGATAATGGCAAATCATTCCCTCAAATTAAGAAATCCTGATAATTTCCGAGAAGTCTCCAAAGGGACTTTTCATTGGTCTCTTTTATTTATTTGGATTGGATTGGTCTCTTTTATTTATTTTATTTCATTTTTCTGTGCTGGTCATTTGCTCATAGTTATATGTAACTAATAGATTTTTACAAAACTATGGCAATTTAGTGAATGATTCCTATAATTGATATCACAATAACTACAAATTTCTTAAAAATCTAAAAGCTGTCCAAAATTTAATAATATATTCACCTATTGCAGAACACTGTATGTTCTCCTATGATATTAAGGGTATGAAATGCACTTTGAACTTTAACAAATCCCACTTATAAGAGATTAACACATCAATGTTTTGTTTGAGGTTAATAAATATTTTCAAAGGATATTATGATGCTTAACTTTAAAGGAATAGTAGATAGAGGATGGATGGATGGATAGATGGATGGATGGCACTCACTATGAATTTTCTATTATTGAACAGCATGTGAATAATTTCTGTCATTTTTCATGGCACATGTTTCATTTTTACACTGCAAGAAAAAAACATGACCAAGGTTGAAATAAACTGCATGTGACTGAAAAGGTTATAATCTTATATAACCTACATTGAAAAAAGAAAAAAAGGACAAATGTACCACTTACTGTAGCTGACAATAAACACCAACTAGCAACTGCCATCACATTTTATTTAGTTATTTGTAGTGAATCACACTAACACACAAATTGTCTGTAATACCCTCAGTATTGAACCCAGGCAAATCTAACGTGGATTACAAACAGATTGATTCAATGAATGGCTACACTTCCTTTGGCTTACATTCCCTTATCATATATTTGGAGAGTTGCTTACTCCAGAATGGCTAAACTATACCAGATTTTATTTGATTATTACCACAAGTGTTGCCCTAATACAAATAATATCAGCATGGTTCAGATAATAAAAGTACTGCCATACTAATGTAAAAAATGAAAATTAAGTAGTATACATTGTGTGCATTTATTTTCTAAAGAAAGTGAGCTGTAGATTAGTACCAGCTAGATAGATAAAGAGATAAAAAGTAGTAGATATTTCCACTAAGAAATATATTCTAATCACACGATTATTAGAGTGTGTATGCTTTTTGAGTCTTTATTCCATTTTAGTTCTCCATTGCTAAGTCAAGAGCAGAAAAGAATCCTAGAAACTGACATTCCTGACAGGGAAAGTTATTTCTGTTCAGGGAAATGACAAACTAGAAGGAACAGAAGTTGTAGTTAATTGTCTTTTTCTTCCTTAAGATAAAGCATTATAATGTCTAATTCTATGTGGGTAATAGAAAAGAAGGGAGAGTTCTGAAAACAAGCTATGTTGAATGAGAATAAATAGGCCTATGTGACATCAAATATCTCATATACTCCCGAATAATAGGTTGAACCTACGTTTACTCATCTAAATGTCAGCCAAATCTCCAGAATGAGATTCTAATATAATGCATGCTTGCTATCAGCTGCCATAGTAATGGGGAAGGGGGCATGGCATTTGGATCGGGGAAATGAGTTGGTGAGGTAAAGTCCCATGTAAACTAAAAGGGAGGTTTGCTCTCAAGAATTACTGCACTGCTGAGTGGAGTTGTTTATACCATGTCAAGGCCAACCATCCTAGGACTCCAGATGGGCGAAATACCTGAAGATGAGCTTCACATGACTTTATGGGGGACGTTGATTGGAACACTCAGCATGGAAACCTGGGGGGGGGAGGATTTGGGGAAACTTTCAACCTGTAACTTTCGCGCCTTTTGAATCAGATCTTGCCTTGCTTTCGCCGCTATCATTTCAAACTCAGTAAAAGAACCTCTTCTCTACGTCAATGGAG
>JANHFK010005943.1:33577-54382 GCA_036250565.1 Sibynophis collaris
AACTGCTATTCTAATAGCAAATCCTTCATAAAAGTTATTGCATTACATTCTTGATTAAATTATCTTTCCATTGATATTTAACTTTATGGTACTACTCCAAAAAAAGTGGTGTTATTAGCTAGTTTTAGAAAATAAATTTTTCCCAAAAGGTTTCCACAATTTTGGCCACTACTGTAGTAGCAGTTTATCTTTCTATAACTTAAATCTGTTAAATACTCTGGAATATAGACTAAGTCTTGGTATCCTTTTAATATTATCTCTGCTCAGTCTTCTCAAAACATAAATTGGAGTGTGTGTGTGTGTATGTGTGTATTTAAACAACTTCTGGTTTGTTGGAAGTCTTCTCGAATAGCATTCACCTATACAGTAAAATAAAATTACTATTTTCTATAATTTGTAAATTAAACTTTCCTTGACATAGCGTAAAATGATATCCCCTCCTTTTTGCAGTCATATCACATTATGTTTCTAATCAACTACTCTTTGAAGATCTTTTTGAATGAAAAAAAAGTCTCTGTGAAATTTCATCCAATTTAAGCTACTTTTGGTAATGTTTCAAGATCCTAGTTTTGAAACATCAATTAATTTTACAAATGTTTCCTTCATTTAGAAAGTGTAGAACAGGTGTCCTCAAACTTTTTAAACCGGGAGGCCTCTGCATGTCCCATTTTTGGCTGGCAGAGTGCTACTGAAGGCCAGGGAGGCAAAAAACTGGACCAGTAGCACTCTATCGGCCAGAAATGTGATGCACTGAGGCCTTCACAGCCTCCAGAAGCACTCTGCTGGCCAAAATGTTGGCCTTACCTTCCAGTTCCAGCCTGCAGGGCTCATGAAGGTAAAGCCTGCACTCAGCTGAAGGGGGGGGCGGTGGGTAGGTGAGGCAGTGTGGGCGGGGCAGCCTCAAGGTCCCATGTGGGCTGGATTAGTTTGAGGACGCCTGGTGTAGAATCTACCTGGGCATATTTTATGTATGTGTGCTTGTACGTTCCTTTGAGTCAATGTTGACTCCTGGCAACTGTCTGGACAAGTTCCTGCAGTTTTCTTCACAAGTTTTCAGAAGTGGTCTATCACTCCTGCATCCTAGGGTTGAGAGAGAGTGATTGACCCAAGTTCACTCAGTTGCCTTTATGCCCCAGGCAAGAATATAACTCATGGTCTTCCAGTTTCTAGCATGATACCTTAACCACTACACCAAATTGGTTTTCACTGTTACACTTATTGGTCTGATTTTGGTGTCCTTTAATTCCTTTTGATGATAGATAGAATATTTGCTTTTCTGCAGTCATCTGGCACCTCAGGTTTTTTTTTCAGGATTTCTAAAAAATAGTATATATACATGTTTGGCTCAGCCCTCAACAAGTTTCTTCAGTAAACTAGAATGGAGATCATCAGGTCCTGGAAATGTCAGCTTATTTGAAATGAAGAGATATTTCCCCACCCCCAACTATGTAGCGATCTATCTAATGCATCAATTTTACCCCTCCCTCTTCTTCAGAGTTGTCAGGTAGAGCACATGACTTCATGTTGGGAAGAACTGAGATGAAAATATACTGCCTTTGATTTATTATCTGTTACTATTTTTGCCACTTTCACTGATTGATTGATTATATGTCATCAAGTATTTTCAACTCTTAGCAATCACATAGATGTTCTATCTCTTGTGTCTTCAAGTCTCCCAGTGATACATTCATCACAACCATAATTGAGTCCATCAATCATGCTACTCCTCTTCTTCCCTTTCCTTCACATTTCCCAGCAAGCTGGATCTTCCTATTAGGTATCCAAAGTACAGGTTGTCCTTGCTTAATTATGGTCACTTAGCAACCATTCAAAGTTACGATGGACTTCCTCAGAGCTACTTAACAACCCGTTTTCAAAGTTCCATTGCCACAATTTTTCCCATAATTACATGATCTCATTTTTGGCTCTTATCAATCAGTTTGCATTTACAATTGTTTGCAGTGTCCCATGGTCACATGACAATGATTTTTGGCATTTTTGCTGGTTTGTGGTTCCCAATTTCCAGCAAAGAAGTCCAATGGAAAAAACTGACTTGTTTAACAACTGCAGCACTCATTTAACAGCAGCAGCAAAAAAGCTCATAAAATCAGGTGGTCGGACCACTTGACAATTGACTGCCTGATATTATGTTCTTTTTGTGCTGCCCTACTCTCCCCACACATATGCACGTACAGTGAGAGTTCTACACCGCCCTCAAACAGGTCCTTGGCAAGCACTTCTGTTGCACAGGTCTAAACTCAGCAGAAGAGTCACTGGTTAACCCAGTCCAATGGGCACACACGAAGTTCAGGAAAGCAATCCACGATTCAAACAGGTCAGGACACACAGCACAAGCACAAGGCATGGAACTGGGCACGTTGCTCCAGCAACACAAGACTTCAGGGTGAGATTAAGTAGTACAGCCCTTCATGAGAGGCAAGGTTGCCTGCTCACAAGTAATCTAGATGACTGGTGTTGTGCCTGCCTGTTCTCTTCTCTACCTGTCCTTAGATCAGGAGGGTGTGTGGACTCCACCTCCTTCTCATTAATAATGGCCAGCAGCTGCTTCTGATCATTGTCTGGAGCTTCCTGGCGAACTTGCTGCAGCTGTGGCTCACCTCGCTCAGTCTCAGCCTGCCACTCGTCCGATCAACCCAGCTGAGACTGCTCTGCCAGGCTACCATTCTCCGAGCCCCAATTCTGACCAACATTTGGCTCTGCACTTTCCTCTGCTGACTCACTCACCCTTCTCTGAACTCGCATTCAGCATGGATTCATGACACTGTATGACTATAATTCCAGGTTCAATTGCTCTCATAAATTGAGGACTACCTGTAGGATATCCAGATCAATTGTGCCTTGTGTGAGAACAGTTGATTTGTTCAGTGATCCATTGGTTTATTTTCTTGACTGTCCACAATATTCTCAAGAGTCTTCTCCAACACCAAAGTTCAAAGGCATCATTACTCTTCATATCCTGCTTCTTTAAAGTTCAACTTCCATTAAGCATCACAGGGAATACCACAGCTTGCATGATTTTGATCTTTGTAGGTATATACCACGGGTATCAAACTCGCCGAGTCACGTTGCCATCACATGACGTATCACGATGTTTTTTTGCAGAGCTGGGGTGGGCGTGGTCTGTGTGTGATGCATCCAGCTCGCAGGCCACCAGTTTGACACTCCTGGTATAGACACATTGTGGAATTTGAATATAGTTTTCAAGGACTTCATGACTGGCTGCTCTTCTGCTGGTGCTAGCCTGCGGTGTATTTTTTGACTGCTGCTTCTTTTACCATTGATTGATCCTAGTAGGCAAAAGAACTGTCCATCATGTTATCTTCAATTCTAAGGTGGGATATAGGCTTTTCAGGCAGGATATTGATTGTGCTTCAGACAGGGGAAGGTGTTTTATTTCTTTTACTTAAAAATCCACAAAAACTGGTTTTTTTTTAATTATACGAGAAGTTTCATATGTAGAGAAGATTGGAGGAAGAAGGGGAAGAGCATTTTTGGAATAAATTGTATTTTATTCAGAAAATTAAGGTAAAAGGCAAACTTCGGAAAAAAAAGGTTTTTTTTACAAAAACAAAACATAGACAAAACGTTAGAAAAGGAAAAAGTGCATCAAAAAAGACAAAAACGCACACATATATTATCTCCCTAATTGAATACTGATAAATATATTGGAACAATATTAATTCTCCCCCTTGCGAAGCAGGCCCAATACCTGTATTTGCAGCCAGTTTGACCTGTCATCTATCTACTATATAAAGAGGCAAAGTAGTTAACAGATGAACCAACAGCAAAGTTAAACTTCAAAGATCTCTGTAAGCAATCTGTTATTGTATTTAATTCGTAGAAAGCCTACAGTCACTACAGTCATTATCTCTAAACTGTCCAGAATCAAATATCCTAGTTTGATTCTTAATAATAAAACTTCTTAAGATTTTGGTTGAAAATGTCCCAACAATTGTGTCTTATTCCCCCAAATCATCTGTTATCAATCCATTTTCCAAAAATGTTCAGTCCAAATAGTTTTCCAGTTAAATTTAATAAGTCGATTCCCCAATCACCATCAATCTTCTTAAGAAAGTCCCGTTCATCACTCATTGATTACGTTAATTCCAAATCTGTAAAATCCATATCCCCATCAGCCTTCTCCAGCAAATCTGCAGTTTCCAAACCAAGTTCTTTCTCATTTAAAACTGCCAACAGCAATTCCAATTCATCCAGTTGTGAGCTTGGTTTGGCTACAGTTGCTTGTTGTTTGGATATCCTCTTTAGGCTGATTTAAAATTCTGTTATTTTATCAAACTTTTTACCAACATTTTCAATTTGAATTTGTAGATTAAAAAGTGTGTTTTTGAAGGCTTCCCAGAGGGCTTTATCTTTAAGTTGGTATATTGTTTGTATTTTAATATAGTCCTATAACTGGGCATTCACAACCAGACATTTTCCTACACTTTCCAAGACAGGAGAGTTAGACATCCACAAAAACATTGAAATAATACTTCTCACAATAAAGAAGGATGAGGAAAAAAGAACAATTCCATGAAACATTGAAAAATTAAGACCAGAGCTTTTTAAAAGTTAAATGTGAAATCTCTACAGTGAAAATCTGATACAAATGAAAATGCAAACAGATCACTTTCACTATCCAGAAA
This sequence comes from Sibynophis collaris, assembly GCA_036250565.1. Taxonomy (NCBI): domain Eukaryota; kingdom Metazoa; phylum Chordata; class Lepidosauria; order Squamata; family Sibynophiidae; genus Sibynophis; species Sibynophis collaris. The sequence goes on from JANHFK010005943.1 coordinate 38,245, forward strand.
ATCTCCATCGTCTTTGATACGGAGAAAGCTAAAGTAATTCAGACAGCAGAGTGAAACATGAAAAAATATTAAAGAATTCACGTTCAATCCAGCAAGAGGTTAAAGTGAATCAGTCTTCAACCAATCAATTAATTTTTAAAAGAAAAATCAAGCTAAAAAAGAAAATACAAATAATGCAGGTAAAACCCAGGCATGCTTAAAAAACCGATCAGCTGAGAGGAAAAAGGGATACTCAACTCTCCGACCACTCCTACTGGAAATTGCAATACTCAAGATTCCTCTTCCCAGGAGGGTCTACAATCATTCAAGATTCATCTTGGGTCTTTCCTAGGTGCTCCCATTCAGATATAGGAAGGACTGCCAAAGAACCCATTTTGGCAGCAAAATCAGCTGTTCATTGCCAGGAGAAACAAATCCCCCTGGCACTCAGCATGCCATCTTGCGGGAAGACCATATTTTCTGCAAATGGTGATAAAACTTTTGAGAGAAAAGAAAAAATGATCTTGTTCCCAGTGGATATCTGGTTTGTGAGTTTGTAGCTAATCTTTGCCCATTGCTAGCAGGATATTAAAAAGCTGTGGTATACAGTAGCAAGAATTCTGCATAATTTATTGTGGGATTGTGTGTTGCAAAATGGGACCAACCCAAAGAGGTTGACTGCCAGTCGTTTCCATTAGCATTGACCTTTCTAGCAACTGTTTAGGTAAGTCAAAATACTATAGGTCTTCAGAACTCTTCTTAATTGTTATGGGGCCCTGTCAAACGTTTGGAAGGTAGCTTGCAAAGTTTTCCAAAGATGAGGCGACACACACTTCTGCAAGTATGACTTTTTATAGTTAACTCAGAGTATGGAACTTTAGCAGTACAAACTGTAGCTAGTTATACTAGAGCTCCCTAATAAAAACACAAAGCAAGGGCTCACTTTCTTTGTATTTCTGCTGCAGAGATAGATCTCCTCACTGTTCCTATTTATATAGGTGGCACGGAGTTTAAGGAAACAACGGGGTGGGGGTGGAGGGATAGAGATTATGAAAGTCTGTAAAAATGTCTCCATTGTACTCCTTATGCTTCAATTCCTTCTGCTCTCTGCCAATCAGCATGTAATACTGAAATTGCTCTCCTAAATTTTCTGAAGTGCCCTGTCTTACTAATCCATTCTTCAGTTTATCAGAAAGTCATTCCCAAAACTGGTTAATCAAGGCAAAATAATTCCAGTATACATCTCTGACATACAACTAAAAATCAACTACCTACTCATGAACGTGATTATTTCCTTGCTTCAGCTTGTACTTCTCTCAATTTGTGATGTCTCTTCTGGCCGCAATATCAAAAGCAGCTCTAAATCTTTGCATGAAATTCTGGTAGTTATCTAAGACTGCATCATTGCTCTCAATGAGCGGAATTGCCCATCAGGCTGCTCCTTCCTTCAACAGGCTGAGAACGAAGGCTACTTTACTCCGATCAGTTGGAAATTCTACTGGTCTCTTCACCATGAATAATTCACATTGAATAGTGAAAGTCAGGAATTGATCCTGTGCCCCACTGAACTTCTCCAGCAGACTTCCAGGAGATCAAAGTAACAGTGGCTGTGGGGCAACTTGTGGGGCCACTCCCAGCTGAGGTAAGCTTTGTCCCAGATGCTGTGCTCGCTGTATCATGGCACTGTGCAGGTTCGTTATTTCTATATGTAGCTGATGTTGATGCTGCAATAATGCTTCTGCCACTTGTTGTGCAGACAAGTTGCCTCAAGAATCTGTTGTCATATTCCAGGTCTTGAAGGCAAGTTCTGATGCCTCTGCTGAAAGACAAGGTTGTTGTCAATGCTTTGAGGCAGACAAATTAAAAAAAGAGGAGCAGCTTTGGTTTCAGGAATGCTATATTGTGCCAGGGTACAATAACTATCCTGAAAGCAAACAAATCTTATACCAAACAAAATCAAAGTGGGATTATTTTGAATTTCTTTCTCATGCTTTCTTTTGCAAGACTGAATAGTCTTTTCTAAAACCTCTTCATCTCTTAATAATTTGTTGATCCCTTCCCCTTTCTCAGGGCCATTTACATTCCATCGCATTGTTGTGTCATACAATATAAAAATAATTCTCAATTTACTTTTGCATACAATAATAATTTATGTATATATATGCAGCATTATCTGCATATATATGTACACATTTATATTATCAAACAATCTGTTATTATCACTAACTTATTATAAAGCATTCAATATACATTTATCCATACATTCTTTTCATAGTGGATGGCTGGATTGCTGGATGCCACAGTTTCATGCCAGACTCTCAGTCAATGCTAGATCTCTATGGCTGAGCCTGCAAATGTGTTTACATCACAGAGATCTGATTTACATGGAGATGTAACTCTGTTTGAAATTTTCCTGCCAGGTTTCTAGCTGCTCCAGTAGCATCGATATAGCAATTGGGGAGGAGTTAGAGTGGTAACTATAAAAGTTGGCAGTGACCAGAAGCACTTCCTCAGAGCTGGCCAGGTGAATATCTGTATGATACATTGGGCTTTAGGGAAAGGATAAATGCCCTTTCTGTACCATCTGCTTCAGTGACCTGCAATATGTCTGCCCAAGCTTTTGGATCTTTTGTCAGTTTGATGGTAAAATTCCCTAGATTGCAATCTCTACTTTCTACAGAAGAATCATCTGTAGAGAATTCATCTCTTCCGTAGGGACCATAGATTTATTCCAGAAGATTTTGGGTCCAGCTTGCAAATAGATGGCCACACATTAAACCCGGTGTTTACCTCAGTACTGATAGAATTTAATCAGTATGGAGAACATTGTCTTTACTTATCATTTTCATACATGGTTGGTAAATCAGTTAAAATATATTACCCCAAATGTTAATGAATTCTCGGATTTTTCTGAGGGCATGTGGATAATTTCCAAGCAGCCTTGCAATCAGCTCTGCCATGAGCCTTGCCAGTCTCAGGAGTATGAAGCCAATGTGAGTGTTGGAAGAGATTGCTCTTAAGCAGCCTCTCCTTCCTCACAAAGGGTTACTTGATTTATGGGGGAACTACAGGAGGTAAAGACACACGTAGAGCAACAATTAAAACAATGAAGAAAATATGTAATTGATGATAGTTGATACCCATACTGAGGAATATATTACATCATTAAGGGTGATGAATTGGAGTTATTTCTGTGCCCAAGATAATCCTTTCCCTTTTAGGGATAATTGGAGGGAGGTCTTTTTGCAGGCTATTGTGATTTGTTTACCGTTGTTTTGCAGATAAAATTGCTTGCATTCCCTCGGAACAGAATGCCACTTGGATATTTTGAGAGCTATCTTACTCCTGTATCTGGGTTCCTTGGGCTGATTGCCATTCTTCTTTTCTTAGGCAAATGTTTGGTGAAGGTGGTAAGGCATCAGTTACAGACAGTCCTAGAAAAACAGATTTTTCCACACACTTTACTTTCAGGCTGCAGGCATGAATATGGTTTGGAAATGTGCTGGTCACCCCAGTGGATTACCTCTGTTGAGACCTGGTTGGAGAGACTATGTTTTGTTAAACTTCTCAAGAGCCATAACCAAATACCACTAGATATGGTATATTTCTAACTGCCTAGAAAATTAGTGCTTGGAGCACTGCTTGGTACTGATTCCACTTTTTCCCAAGTGAGTGGTTCCAGTCAGCATGTGAAGAGAAAGAAGGATAGTGTTTGTGGTTGTTCTGACTTTGATTAAGTGCACTAGTAGGCCTTTTTAGACTGGGAAGCCTGGTAACAGTGATTCATGCCTTATCATCTTGTGTATTGCTACTTTGTGTAATATATTTTATAAGTTTGAAAACAAACTTAACAAGCTTCCGCTGATCCAAGATTTTCCAGCCTATCTACTAATTGAAGTTAGCCATATTACACTTATGTATTACAGTTGCAGCATTGATTGCTAGTTGGCTTCCTTCCTCATAACTTCCTCCTTTTAAAAGGTTGTTGAGGATCTTTTTCTTCCACAGAGCATTTGTGTGCCAATGGTGTGAGGGTTGCCAAATTAGTTAGCTATCATAATGTGGTGTTTTTATTTGTATTACTTATTCTGTTGGATTTTAACAGCAGCCTGTGAGTCTATGAACAGGATGGTATTTGTGCAAACAAAAACCAGCATATTAATACCCCACACTGAAATTCTGCTAAGACTTAGGCACCCCTAATCCAATTCTTTCTACTCTTGGTTTTGAATATTTTCCCCCCTGCATATATTACTTGTTTGAAATCTCTGCACATATTTTAAATAATATCCAAGGATAAGGACTCTCAAAGCCATTTCAATACCTCTTCTCTTCTCCCCTCCCCTCCCCTCTCCTTTTCTTCTCTTCATTGTTAAGGTGTCTTTCATATCATTGTCTTACTGAAATATCCAGTCTCTTTTCAGCTTCAGTTTTCTTATTGAATGTGGGAATTTGTAAGTAAGTGTACATAAATAGTGTGTAATTTCAAATTTGCAGAAAATTGTATTTAATTTTGCACCATATAGAAGTTGTGTCAACTTCAATGAAATATACAATTTGACAGGGACCTAATAGTTTATGTACAGTTGTAGATGTGATAGCACTGAAACAAAATAATGTCATGTTTCAAAGTGAGACTATACAAACTGCCTTCATTTACAAATCCTTTGCTAATGAATAGCTAACAATCAAGCACTAAGATAGGCTGAGAGCCAAATGTGCAAGTACATGCATCATTCAGAAATATATACAAGAGGATAGGGTCTTGCCTGAGAGCCAGACAGCTATAAGGTTTAGTCCAGAGTAAAAACTTAACATGGGTTCAGAAACATCTAATCTACAACAGTCCTAAGAGTCAAATACCAGGCAAGTTACTGAGCCAGTTCAGGACAAGGAGCTGAGATTCAGGAGACAGATCTGGATCAAAGGACATAGAAAATCAGATCCAAGTTTGGTGAGTTCCTAGCAAAGAGGCCAACCTGGTGATTGTTCTTCATTGACCCAGATGCAAGTGTGGCTCATTTATAGGCATTTGTGACTTTGCTTCTAAAGGAGCTGCGTTGCTCAGCTTTCCAAAGCATCCAATAAGCTCTACTCCTGCATACTACCTGCCAAGATTAGTCTCAATTGATTGCTTGGCAACTCCTGAGGCTGACATTGAATCAGGCCCCTTGGTGTATGACTCCTTTGAGATTCTATAAAACTGGAGTAATTATGGCACTGGCCCATTTTGTTTCTCCATTGATCTTTAGATCAATAGGGGCTTCAACGGGATTGACGGCTGTGGTTCTGGAAAATCCAGATCATTTAGGAATCCATTAGATTTGATAAGGCTTAAAGGGCAGACCAACTTGATGTCCCACACACTGATAAGGGGGAATGTTGTTTTGAAATTCAATTTCTGGCCTGAATATGATAGCAGGGAATTGTGACTCCCCTATTAATAGGGCATAATCTCACTTTATTTTCAGTTCTGAGCCAAGAGGGCTATTAAGGGAGTCACAATTCCCTGTTATCATATTCAGGCCAGAAATTGAATTTCACTGTTGAAATTTTAATTGAATTTGACAGTTTGAGATAGAGCCATGGCCATGAAATTCTGAGCTGACCATATTGGAAGAATCTTACTATGAATGCTCTTTGAGGTCTTCAGAGGTGCTGAAAAAATGACAATTCTCAGTTGTATGGTTTGGAATAGGAGCATAATAGCTTTGGCAGCACTTTCTGGTTATACATGTGATGTAAAGAAAAACCACAAAAGCAGTATGTCAAGGAACAGAGTTAAATCATGGTATTTATAGTAGAATTTTCAAAGCTATTTCTTATGCCCAAGGGTTGATTTATTAAATAACATGCCTAAAATTTCAAAAAATAGTATTTGTGATTATTCATTACATACTTCTGATAATGAGAGAAAACTGTATTACAGATCAGATGACACAATAGAAAATAGAATTTTGAAGATTATATTATTTAACCACCAACTTGCATCCTAAGACTGGTGTCATTAGGCCTTCTATCAGTATTTGAGTTCTTTAAAGCTAGTTGCTATTTGTGGTTCTGTACATTTTTAAAGAAAAAGCTAAATATATGTCATATATGGTGCCTTATATCATTTTACAGTAATCCAAACAAGAGTCAGTGTGTTGTCACAGTCTATTATGTATTCACATCTGCCCTTCTATTGCAGTTTAGGATTTGAATCCCTTTACAAACCATGGTTAAATATTACTGTTTTCCATATCTACTTTTGGGAAGATTCTACAATACTTAAATTTATAGTAATTAAAATGACATTAATTAATGAGTGCTTTTCAAATGAATTGTTCAAGTGGGTAACATACAAAGAATTGTAAATACATAAAATAATAAATAATCTTGTGGTATATTTACTATTTTTGCTGTTCAGACAGAGACAATAAGTGTAGAAATATTTTTCACTGATTAATATTTTTCAAAGATCTTGATTGAACAGTTACAATGCTGACCTTCATAGCAATGCTGAAATGACAAGCTTTATTTCTTGGGTCATTCTAGAAATTTGCAAAAATACAAAAACTGATTGGGCGAGTTATATTTCATTATTCAACATAAAAAGCTTGAATTGTTTGTTGTTTGACTCACTGCAGCTGAATAGTCAAAGTCCTTTATGAGGAGATGGATACTAATATCTACTATTCAAAATTTTCAAACTGAGAAAAGGAAATTTTGATTGAGAGGATATTAAACTTGCAGGGTTGTTCAATAATAATTGAACTCTTAAAATAATATGCAAGGTAGGCATATTTGGGCTATTAAATGTTGAATTGTAATGTGTATTAACTTGATCTTTCCATTGTGTAACTAGAGTAAAAAATTTCAAAAATAGTAGCCTTGTGGAAGAAGTTCCGCCAATTTTGGATCAGATTTATAGTTATTGAGGGAACATTTGATATAATCACTGTTTTGCAGAATATAAAAAGATTTCATTGTTTGTGATTATGTAATTGAGCTTCATGGAATCTTTGGGATGACATATAGATGTAACAAATTAATAAAGACAAATTTAATAATTTTTATATTGCAGTCGGTTTCATATCATCTGATTTAATTATTGTTTGTCATCTGTAGATGATCCTTCATTAAGATATTTTTAAGTGATTGTTTTTATGACTTGCTTGCTGCAGCCACTTGCTGTAGCCTATATTGCAGAGGGCTATACAATTGTAATTTTTCAGTATATTTGTCTTCAACCACCTTCTTTGCCAAGCAGGTGTACACAGAAATGAGTTCATAAAATGATTTGTGAGAAATAATTGATAAATTTGATAAATTACAATTATTTCTTCTCCATATGTCTCTCTACAGGATGCTCTTTAAAGAAAGCCGAAGTGTTCATAATCATCTCACATCTGCTCCGTGAGTATAATATCAATATATATATATATATATATATATACTTTTCCTGTTTACAGTGATTATTATTGTTCAGGTTGTTATTCCATTGGTAATAGAAATTCAACATAATAATGTATTAATGGCTTATTCTTGACATTTCTAAAATATGAATTTTGCAAACAGGTAGTATGCAATACATTTCCTTAAACATTATATGAAATTATGCTTTAGTATGAAAACAACTTCTAGAGCAAGTAGTTAGCTAATCATTTAATATTAAACATATAACATCGTTATTTAGTTATAAGAAATTAATACTGATTTTTTTACATTTAAAAAATCATAAAGACCCACTTGTCAGAAGATTTCCACACACCACATGATACCGTATGTCAAACAATTGCTTCTAGATAATTACGCATATTCTTACACCCAGTTACATTTGTGGAGGGGGGTGCTGCTGTACAATTGGTTTATATGAAAAACAGACATATGAAGTTCCTCTCTAGTGGTTTGCTCTCCTTCATGCTGTAATTACTCAAAACTCAGCAAGGTAATCTTTCTGTGAAAGACTTAGCTTATCTATTTGAATAGTCCCAATAATATCATTGAAACTATGGAATAACTTTTTAGGGAAAGGCCATTAATCTCCAGGGCATGTACCGTTTCCCCTGAAGATTGTTATTCTCAGAAGCATTTCCAATTATTTTGAAAATAATTCTGGGTGTAATCTGGTATAATGCTTGTTGTTCAAAGTGGCACCACTTCTGCAAGAGTCACCTGCTAAAACTCCTGAATTTAAATAAGCTGTTTCACATGCTGTTTCAGTGTGTGAACTAATTCAGTTAATTAGCTTTCTATCTAGCAACATAATTATAGTAGTAAAATTTCAATTAGACCTAGTGCTTGAGTAAAAATTACAGATATTCTTATAATTATCTTTGTGCTGTCCTCTTTAGGGCAAAGAAGAAGGTGATTCTGGCACCTAAACCCAAAGGAAAGGTAAGTAATTAATTACTTATAAATGAAGAAATAATATTCTGAGATATATTAAATAAAGCAGCATTTCAGTGAAGTATTTTATTGTAGCTGCTTTGCTTGATTGCTGTGGGCTACCCAGGGTCATTGGTAGTTGGGTATTATACAAGAATAATAAATTATGATGATGTTTGGATAGGATTTGGCATTTTTGTTCACCTATTGAGTTATTTCCAAGGAAGTAGAATAGCTTTTTTGATTTACACCTACACCATTTTAAATTCTCTCTCTCTCTCTCTCTCTCTCTCTCTCACACACACACACACACACACACACACACACACACACACACACAAGATTTAGAATAAGTAAAATAAAATGTCATTTGTTGCTTTTTGCATGCCATTTGGTCTTTAATGCTCCTTGCTATTTTATTTTAATGGATATTTGATGTTAATAACATGAAAACTGTAATGTATAATATAAAAAATGTGGATCATTATTATCATTGAAATAAAATCAGCTCAGACTGATCAAGTCATATACTTGCTTTAACTTTTTTTTAAAGTTTTGCTTTTTGCCTGACGAATGATTTTTCTACTTTGGAATAAGGCATATCCAACAGATCTCACCGAGAAATAGATTTTAAAATATATTGTTCTGTTTTCTTATTTCTTCTTCTTTCCATAGAAGCCTTTGCTTTATAAAGAGCTTTTACCAACAAAAGAGAATATTTGTAGCTCAGGGTTGAAATGAGGAATCTTGGTATTCTTTGAGCTTGGTTGTTTTCTTGCAGATGTTTTATTACACAAACTAGGTAACATCATCAGTGCTAGCAGAATTGAAAAACAAATTCATTTTTCTCACTTTCTTTTTACACTAGGACTCCAGTCCAAAGAAGGAGCAGAGAGCATGTCCTCCTTTTACTTCAGCTTGTGTTCCTGCTTCAAGTACTAGCACACCTATCAATGCTGTAACCAGCTTTATTCCAGCTCCAGAGACAATTTGCCTAGATGACTCACTGGATGAAGATCTGTCATTTAATCCGCCTTCACTGGATTCTGTTTCTGATGCTCTGGCTGCTATTAATAATGGGGTCAAGAGTTCTTCTGTTGTGTCCCCTGTAGACACATCTGCTTCAAGACCTCGGGCAGGGCTAAGAGAAGAGAAGTTAGCAAGCATAATGAGCAAATTACCTCTGTCATCCTCAAAAAAAATAGAGGCTGTTCAAACACAACATTCATCAAGTCTTATAGCTGGACACACAGGACCAGTACCAAAGAAATCCCAGGATTTGCTTCAGACTGGTATCTCTTCAGGCCTTATTGCTGGATCTTCAATTCAAAATCCCAAGGTTTCCTTGGAACCATTGCCAGCCAAGCTTCTGCAGCAAGGGTTACAGCGGTCAAGTCAAATACAAGCTGCTTCTTCCCAGACCCATATTTCTTCCTCTTGCAAAGGGCAAGCTACAGTTTCTCCTACTTCACAAAGGCCAAAGGATACAGTTATGCTTGTAACCTCCTCAGAAGTCCAAAGCTGTGGTCCCTCAACAGTACAAGTGGCAAAAGTTCACCAGCAGCCCACTGCCCAACAAAAATATGTGTCTCCTCTGCAAGTTACTATTAGTAAATCTCAAACCAATCCTGTGGTAAAATTAAGTAGCAATCCCAAACTTTCCTGTTCTTCCCCAGTAACCAAGACTTCAGATAAACCAGTAGTATACCGCCTTCCTTTGTCTAATGCCACCTCTGGGAGTTCCCAAATGGTTCACCCACTTGTGTCTCGGACAACATCCTGCACCTCTACCTCTAGTAATTATTTGGCCAAGGCCATGGTATCACACGTTTCTGCCCAGGGTTTCAAGCCTCCTTTCTCCATGGTTCCCTCTCCTAAACCAGCTGTCTCTCCCAAACCTTCAGCACCCAAGCCTTCTGTAACATCCAAACCTACTGCATCCCTTAAACTGCCCTCATCTAAGTCCACCTCTACAATCAAGCCCATATCATTGTGTAGTTCTTCCAGTCCAAGTACACTAGTATCCCAGAACAGTCACTCCAACAACAACAATTCCCTTCATAAACAGTCCAGTGGAGTAAGTGTCAACCGACAATCTTCCACAATTAATTTGCTTTCCTCTAATCGAACCTCAGGCTTTCAACCAGCAAAGAATCCTCAAGCCCCTTCTAAATTATCCAGTTCCTCTGCCTCTGCAACTGCTGGCAAAAATAACATGAGTGGAGTTGGATTGAATGTAGCTATCAATAGGGGAAGCAGTTTAAATGCAAGTGGGGCTAGTAGAACTAATCCCTCTGGAGCAGCAGGAAGTGGAGCACAGGGTGCTACTAAACAGTTATCAACTCCACATAGACCATCTTCTGCCTCAGGGTCTACAGTTATACCAGCCAGTGTACAGGTATGTACTGAATCCAAAACTGAACTTAAGATATAATATACTGTACATACGGAGTATTAAATTGTGAACTGTGGTAATGAATGCAAATGTGTGTGGGTTTAGAAACAAGTCCACTCAGTGTAATAGGATTTACTTCAAGGAAAATATTGAACCCTAGATGTCTGTTTTGATGCAGTTACACATTTAAGCTATAGTTTGCCAAACTAGTTAGAGTGGCCAGGTTCATATACAACAGTGGCCCATAATGGGTGAGTTTGTATATAACATTAAGGCAATCCCCCCCTCCCCAATCCACTAAGGATTACTTGTAAACACAAAGCAGGGTTGTGTTTACCAATAGGAGTTCCTATAGCTACTAGAAGATAGAATTTATTATAAATCAACTTTATTTATAGTACCGTATTTTATGATAACTGACACTCTAGGATTTAATACATAAAGACAAAAATTAATTTCTAGTATATTTATTTGTATCTTTAAGACTTTTTTTACTGTGACTGTTATAAACTATGCAGTAAATTACTAGAAAAAAATTTGAACGCAATAATTTAGATGGATGAATTACTTTATTTACAGAATAATCCTACCCCCTTGAAAATTACAGCTGCTTGAGAAAAGTTGTTTGGCTGGTAAACATATCACTTTTTTGTGAGGCTTAAACTGAGCTTTTCTTTCCTTTCTTTCCTTCCCTATCTAGTTAACCACTTCTTGCCTCATTCCTATCTAGTTTCCTTTGTTTCACTTTCATTCATTTTCTTGGGGCTGTTCCTCCACTTCAGCCTAACTCTTTTTGATATTTTTCCTTTTCTCTGTTTCTGGGGGCCTTTTAAAGAAATGTATGTGTTTTTCTTTGTGTATGTAAATAGGGTATTTGAGCTTTGAGTAAAAATAAAAACACTCTTGAGTCAAACTTGACTCAGTAAATAAGTACAAAAAACACATCCATGCAACTTATTTGGCAATATTATGGAAATGATCTGCCACTGCCTTCACAAAAAATGTTATACTTAGTTGACCAACCTATCCTAAAGTAAGCACCTTTGTTGAATCATAATATTTAGCATAGTTGCAGTCAAGATTTATATCAGGACAGAGCATAAATGTCAGGTCTCCATAGAATTAACCCTTTAGCAATTGGCTAAACTTGGCAGAAGACTCTCAGGTATGACAGTTAAAGGAGAATATTGTAGATAAGAATTAAATGTCTTAGCATATACAAAAATGATTTGTCCTTTACAGTGTGAAGAAATCAAAGCCTTTATATGGGTGTGTACTCTAGAATTTAAACACTAGACTTTTTCCTCCTGCCTTCTGAGTTCATGGATATTTGGACATAGATGAAATATTTTTTATGTGTAGTTCTCTCTCTTTTTCAGCCCTTACAACACATGCTCTCTATTTTACTCTTTCTATTTCCTCTGAAGTGAAACCTTTGATTGGTCATGAATGGCTGGAGGTATTGTGCCCATCTTCTGTTTCTTCAACACTTGAAGTATATGAGATTTCCAATTGCTACTTCTATCCTATGAGATTAGCTAGAAGGGGAGTAGAACTTCCATTTCTTCTTTAGTTGCAGATATCAAGATCCCCTCTTAAATGCTTGCATTTCCCCTCCCCCATTCATTCAGCTGAACATCTCAGTTCATCACATAGTAATTGATTATTCATGTCTTTTTTCTTGAAAAAAGACTCATAACTTGGCTAAAGTAGCTTTTCCATTGAAGACTAGATTAAATCTATATAGGAATCAAAACACTTTCTCTTTGTTTATCCAAGATTTGCTAAATTTTCTCTTTCTACTTCTCACAGTCAAGGGGGGTATTTCACAACTCTCTTCAAGCCCATGAGAGGACAGAAGGCATGTGTTGACCCAAAGAAGAGCTTTGTGATTAAAGTGTTGGCAGTCACTGAGCACTTAAATTCTAATCTACTCTTAGCTGTGAAATTTCTCACGTGACTTTGGGTACAGTTCTCCCATGCCCCCCAAAAGCGGAGAACAAGGGGTTCCCCGAAGGTTATCTATCTAACCCTGCACTCAGGAATCCTGTTTTTGCTGAATTTGAGCAGTCAAGAAAAAACTTTCTGTTCTGCCCTTAGGAGTCTGAGATTAGGACTAGCTAGATATCAAGGAAGGGCACTGATGTTTTCTGGGTGGAGAATGGAGATTGGAGGGTCATAAGGTAAGAAATATTCTAGTTTACATGATAAAATAGTCCAACACTAGAAATTCAAAGGTGCATTTTTCTAGCTTAGCAGAGGGGCTGCATTTATGAAAGCACCTATGCACTTGATCAGTGTAAAGAGCAGGATCCTTCAAGTAAATCAATAAATCTTCTAGATGCAGAATTAAAGCTCCCCCCCCCCAAATGTGATTCATAATTTTCATGAAGATCAGTGGCTCATTAAGCGGTGTGAAGGCCACTGTAAAATTCATATTTTATTCTATTCTATTCTACTCTACCCTACTCTACCCTACTCTACTCTACTCTACTCTACTCTACTCTACTCTACTCTACTCTACTCTCAAAGTGGTGAGAATAGAACAGAACAGAAGTGATAGCATAAGGGAAAAAACTCTTCGTGTCTAGTTGTCTTGGCATGCAATGCCCCATTGCAGTGTCCTGAGGGGAGGAGTTCAAACAGTTTATGTCCAAGTTTATGTAGATATTTCTCAGCCCTCCTCCTGACCCGCTGATTATACAGATCTTCTATGGAAGGCAGGCTGGTTACAATAGTTCTTTCTGTAGTGCTAAGTATCATTTGGAGTCTGTACCTGTCCTGTTTAGTTGCTGTACCAAACCAGACAGTTATCGAAATAAATATAATAGATTCAATAATTCCTCTGTAAAACTATATTAACAGCTTCTGGGGCAATCTGAACTTCCTGGATTGATCCAGGAAATATCTTTGTTGTGCCTTTCGATGGTTCTAGTGTTAAGTGTCCATTTCATGTCCTGGGAGATTAGAGAACCCCCAAACTTGAAGGACTCTCTGCTGATATTGTGGTGTCAAATATAGTAAGATAGGGGTCTGCAATCCTTGGGCTGTGGCCTGCTACCAGGCTAGCTGGGAATCGGGCCGCTGAAGTGGCAGGCGAGCACACAAAACTTCATATGCGCGTGCATGGGATTTAGGTTGTGTGCGTGAAACCATTCTACCCAGTTGCCAAAGCCAGTTGCAGAACCAAAAAAGTTGGGGACCCCTGTAGTAAGTGGTGGTAGAATAGAAGGACTACTCCTAAAATCCATTCTCATCTCTACAGTTTTAAGCATGTTCAACTCCAGATTGTTCTAGCTTCACCACAGGGCCAGTTCCCATCTATATGCAGACTCATCACTGTCTCAAATGAGGTGAGTGATAGTTGTATCATCTGCAAATTTCAGTACTATAACAGAAGAATTCCTAGAAATGCAGTTATTGGCATAAAGCAAAAAGAGCAAGATGTAGTGCAGTTCCATATTCTAGTGCAGTTCCATCATCTGCAGATCTACTGTATTTGCTAAGTAGGCAAATTGCAAAGGGGCTAACAGTGGATCCGTGATGACTTTCAGGTGGGTTAGGGCTAACCTCTCATAGGTCTTTATAACTACAGATATCAGAGCAACCAACCTGTAGTTATTTAAACCCCAATCAAGATGAATCAAGAAAACTCTCATGGAGCATAAAAAGGTTTACAAATTATGAATAGTGTCTCTATGTCCATACCACAAAATTTCTTTAGTACTGTGACATTATTACACCAGCAGATATTAACATAGAAGCAGATTCCCCCCTCTTCTTTTTTACTGGATGTCTCTGTAACCCAATCTGCTCTTTGAATCTAAAACCTTGTGTTTCAACTCCTTTTCTCACATCCTGGACATAAACTGTTTCAATTCCTCTCCTCGAAACTCATTGCATGCCAAAACAACTAGACACAGGGACAGTTTTCTCCCTCATTTCCCTCTGCTGAACACCTATTTCCCATAGGCACTATCTTTTGTCTAAAGATATTTACCCATGTTGTATGGCTGTAGTATTATTATTATCCTTCCCATTTTCTTTACTACTGCCTCTTACTGGTATTATTATTATTATGTTTATTACTCTGTTGCTTTGCATGTACATGGAGAACTTTTGCACTAGAGACAAATTCCTTGTGTGTCTAATCATACTTGGCGAATAAACTGTTTTGTTCTGTTCTATTCTCAATAGTCTCACTGAGCCAAGTTTCTGTAAAGCAGAGAATGACTGAGTTGGAAAAATTAGGGTTCCTATTTAGAGGGAGAAGTTCATCCATTGACAAATTTACATTCATTATTGAATGTAGATTTGTTAGATGAAGCAATGGGAGTGGAATCCTAACCCTCTTCCTCAGTCTCACACCAGCATGCTTCCTCTCTTTTACCATTTATATTCTCCAGCTACTGAAGAGAACTGTTGCTTCTCTGATATTAATATACATATAACTTCTTTCTGCGTTTGCAGAGACGGGAGAAGCGAGAGGAAGAATATTCTTAGAAAGTTGTCTGATGTTCAGAAGCTCATTTTTGATGTATGCAATCCATAATGAGTTACAGAAAATAAAAAAGAATGTCAAAAACACTAGAGAGTATTTCACCACGGCTGCCATCATTGGCGCCATCTTGAGGTTCTTGAATGAATCCTGAAGATACATTTTGACAATGAAAGGCAGATTAATATGCATGATCTTTTTTCATGCAAATCAGATTGTACAGCCCTCTCAGTTTTATTTTGGTAAAAATATGCTTTCTTCAGATGTACCAAGGGTTGGGAAATGAGCTAAAAAGATAGTAACCCCAAATTGTTGCTGAGTTCAAGAATCAGTAACTGTGGACTTTATGTAGAGAGCTATTTTTCCTGAAAGTTAGGATTACTCATCAGCTAAACAAAAGGGAAGATTAAGCTACTAGATGCTCTGGTGGCTGCTGTTGTGGGAGAACTGATATACCAAAGTGACCTCAACCCTTTTAACTTTCTGGAGGTCCCTGAAAACCAGATTGGATCAACAGGCCTCAGGACACTGGAGAAATACTGAGATGAGTCCTGTGTAATTAACGTATTTTTTAAATTCTGTTTTAGTTTTGTGCTTTTTATAATTTTAAAGTTTTTAATGTTAATAATATTATTACTGGTAATTTGTATATATGTTTTTGACTTTGTTGTATACTTCTCAGTCATTGATTATGAGATGGGTGGTTATATAAGTGTGAAAAATAAATAAGTGTAGCTTTCAACAGTCCTCCTTTGGAAAGCTTCTCCTAGGGCAGTGGTCGGCAAAGTGCGGCTCACGAGCCACAGGTGGCTCTTTGGTCCCTTGAGTGTGGCTCTTCCAGAAAATGGTTGGCCCCGCCCCTCTTATTTCTTTTTTGGACTCCAGCCCAAAGCGGC
>JANHFK010005944.1:16450-33876 GCA_036250565.1 Sibynophis collaris
CAAAGTGGCTGGCCGCAGAGCTGCCAGCTTCGGGAAGTGGCCCAACAAGTAGAAGCACCGTGCCCAGAAAGAGATGGGCGAAAGTAATTCAGCGCTGAGGCAGAGGCATGGGGAAGGCAGAGGCGGTCCGAACGCGCCACCCACGCATCCCACTGTCCCTCAGCTTGCCTGCTTTCCAGCTCTGTTCTCCGCTGCACATCCAGGGCAAGAAAAGTAGGTTTTCTCAGTGTTACTAAAGAATTTTACATTTTACTACTACAGTACACTGTGAGTTCTATGGCATAATTAACTATTTTTGTGCTTAAAAATCTTTAAAAAGCAACATTTATATACAGTTCGTAAGGGTCTGGAATGGATTGATCGTATTTACATACAATCCAATGAGGAAATTAGGTTCGGGTCACGACCAAATCGGGTTGCCACCAAAGTCATGGAACGAATTATGGTCGTGACCAGAGGTTCTACTGTATTAGAAATAATACATTTTGCTCATAGTGAATTTCTCACTGGGCAGAATTCACACTTGGTACAACAGCGTACAGCAGTCCTGTGCAGTTAGTGCAGTCTCCTGCCTCTCTTCCCTCCACCCCATCTCATGCACACACACACACACACACACTGTATATCATCCCAGTTAAGATATTTATATTAAGGAGGTAACTGATAATTAACACTAGATTATACTTACTTTTTCCTGAGATTTTCTAAAGATCTGATTTGAGCTAATTTGCATTCGCCCAGCTTTTTTGCATACATGAAAACTAAGCTTTTTTTCTTCATTCATTTTTTCCACACTTTCCTTAATTGCTGTGTATTGTAACATTTTTTCCTCTCTCCTAGGAGAGGAATATCAGAGAATTGAATTTGGTGTTAACGAAGTGATTGAGGCAGGTTCATCTGTGCTGAACAACAGTGACTACAGTATTTCAAGTACCCTGAATCCTCAGGCACCGGAATTCATTCTCGGTTGCGCACCGACCCCCAAGACACCCAGCGATGTCCTTGGCGAAACCAACCATAACTCCATTGACTGCCAGTTCAGTGACGCTTCCCTTGCTTTGGATAATGGTTCTAATGCTGAAAACGACAGCTTCTCTGGGAGCCTTGGACAGCGGGAACGCAAAAAGAAGAAGAAAAGGCCCCCCGGATATTACAGTTATTTGGAAGATGTGAGCGACGGTGTTCCTGCTGAGGCTTTGATCAACGGACATGCCAGCTCGCCCAGACTCAATAGCATCAGCATAGACGATGTAGATTTTGCAGGGGATGTGCCAAGGACTTGTAACAGCCCTGACAATTCTGTGGACTTCAGTAGCGAAGCTGTGTCAGAGGATTTGGTTTCTAGCGCTCTAGATACTACTACCAGAACTGCAGGGCAGCCAGAAGTATGCAGTGTTACTAATTTGGAACAGTCTTGTGTCTCCTCTGATCATGAGAGAGACAGCCCGTTAAGGACAGCTGTCGTGCAGCCTTGTGCTGAAACTACTGAAAACCTTGGCGTTACCAATGGGCAAACACTTGAATGCTCTAGCGAGGGCACAACTGCCAACGGGGTGGACTTGCAGACTGCGGAAAACACTGACTCAGACCAAGCTAAGCTGGAGGAGGCCTCCCCCCCTTCGACCGAGGCAGCCACCCCTCTTCCAGGATCAATGGTGGTGGTTAGTCAGCCCGCGAAATCCTGGGCAAGTCTGTTTCACAACTCAAAGCCCTCTGTTTCCACGCCTATGGCTTACGTGGAGACTAAGTATGTCCCTCCTGCCGTATCTCCTGTGGTCCCTGAGAAACAGGTTGACGTCAAAGAGGGGCCCGTTCCAGTTTCTGAAGATCCCGTAGCCATAAAGATTGCAGGTATCACTCACTCAGGGTTGAGCCGAAGATAAGTGAGGTTAAAATAGAAGGAAAATTGTGTGCTGAGAGGACACGGATATTGGTTGAACAAGAAAGTTTTTTTAAAAAAATAAATCTCAAAGGTGCTTCTCCTCCCCCCCAAAAAAGGCAATTAGACTTTACATGTTTTTTTCCTGGAAGATATTTCGCTTCTCATCCACAAAGTTTCTTCAGTTCTGACCGAATGGTGGAGAATAGAAGAACTGAACTGAAGAAGCTTCGTGAATCATCATAATCTTTTAATGACCCCATAATCCCTTGCGAGGTGGAGTCTGGGCAATTGAATGGAGCTAGCAGAGTGTTTAATGGCCGGATGCTCTTCCTGTTGCCGATGCAGAGTTTTGTTCAGCAGATATATTCTCATTGTGCCCACAGAGAGAAATATCTGCCTCTACCTGGGATCGAACTCACAGCCTCCTGATTGTGAGGCAAGAGCTCCACCTCTAGGCCATCACACCTTCGTGAATGAGAAGCAAAATATCTTCAAGGGAAAAAAGTTAAAAGTCCAGTTTCCTTTTGAAAAAAAGCACCTTTGGGCTAATCATGACCTGGATGACTGAGAATCTCCATTGACATATTAAAATAGCATTACAGGGTAGCACTCACTTACTAGTTGCCTCATTTAACAACCATTCGAAGTTACAGTAGAGTAAGAAAAACCAACTTCAAGTTTACATCCAGTCCTCGCATTTAACGTTTGCGTTGTCCCACAGTCACATGATCACCGTTCAGGTGCTCTACAATCTTTTTACAAGTAGGGGTTAGTGGAGAATGGGAAAGTCAAATTGCAGGTTGCAGTCGTGTAATGTCTCATCTAATGCAGTGATCTGCTGCCATTGTGTTCACATAATTTTCTGCTTAGCAAGAGTTTTCCACCCTCAACCGTAGTTCCTAAATGAGGATGACGAGTAATTGAGGGTTTCAAACTGATTGAAATCTAGCCCTTTTCTGTTCTGAAGGGAGTGAACTATGTTGGGAAAACTGGTTGAATAGAACTTGCTCAAGTCTGTCTAATCCCCTTAAGAAAACCTATTGAACCATTTGGTAATGGACAACCATGAAATACTGAGTTCGAAAATCAACCTAGGTCCCATTTGCATAAAACCATGCTAAAAGCTTGCCTGGCCCAATTGGCATATTGTGAATGAGTGGTAGTAGATCCTACTGGTCTTAATTTCCTCTTCCCTTCAGTCAAATAAGTAAAGGCAATCCAAAGGCATTGGTTTAGCTTCCCCAAATCTGACTCTTCGTTTGTTTGAATTATATATCACTCAGCTCACCTAGAGGTGGCATCTTCCAGATCGGATAGAATTGCAGCTCAGAATTCCCAGCCAACCAGTCCATGGAGTGGATCCAGTCTTGTTGGGGCAGGGAGAAGACCCAGGCCTCTTGGGAGTGGGAAAGAGGAGGCCCACCTGATGCCAGGCCTAGCCAGGCAAGGTTTGGTGACCTGTGACATATTTCCATATCCTGGTGGGCGTCAGGCCTCCCAAAGACTCACCCACACCCTGAAGCCACCCAGCTCATTTGCTTAATGACATCCATGGTCATTTAAGGACTGCAATGGGGCGGGCTGGGATTGTGGTTGTTGGGCAAGACAATCCTGTGGGAGTCTTGCTTAACACCCATGACTTACAACCAAAATTCCAGGCGGAATTGTGGTTGTAAGCCAAGGGCTACCTGTAGCTTTTGATTGTAAGCCAAGGGCTACCTGTGGCTAAGTCTTCATAAAGTAAGATTGATAACAAAGTACAATAAAATACATCATCCTGGACAATCTTCTTGAATAAGTTAACCGTGCCTAGTGCAGAAAATTGATAGAATCTTAACCAAAAACTATGGATTTGCCAGTATTAACTGAATTGCCTAACATGTATTTGTCCTGAGATTGATATTTGTTCCATAACTGGGAAAAATAAAGTCTTCTGTGCTTCAGATCCCAAAAAAATAATAGTACTTAATCACATTTTGTTCTCAGGCTGATTTTCTTCATCTTGAGTAGAGCATCCAACAGTAAATGCATACAACACACCAGTGATGGCACAGTTATCTGCAACATATTCTCGTTTTGAATTTAACTGTTTGCTCCTTTAAAATTTGACCAATTTTAATTGCATATTATTTATATAGTAATAACCTAGCAGTGGTATTGTACTAATTGGATAACCCCCCCCTCCAAAAAAAAAAATAGAATACATCATTTTAAAAATAGTACTGTTAGGTTTGCTTCCTGCTATTCAGTCTCCAAGGATTATGTCTATAATGAAAATTACTTGTACATAGTAAATCTTTTTGATTTTATTAAATATATATTATTGGGACTCTTAACTGCTAGTGCTGATTAGAGAGCCTTTGAGGTCAGGAAGAATCATTCTTCGAACTTTAAGGAAGGTTGCTTAGTCTTGCTTAATTTCTAGTGCTGCTTCAGTCAAGCGTTTCAGAACAAGACTGAATATTGGATCAGTTCAATACAGTTGTGATACAGTTTGGTCTTGAACTCTCCTTGAATTTGCTTAATGGTTATTATTGTATTAGCTGGGAAACAATGTTTTCATACTCCTGAACATGTATGTAATTAGAAAGAAATGACAGTATCTAATCCTTTTCTTCCAAGGGCCCTTAGACCAGTTCTAATGGGAATATTTAGGATTAATATCAATTAATTGTTAAATGATAAACAGTTTTGCTTGCACGCTCTGATGAGCAACTGCTGGCGAAGTTATACGTTATATGTGTGATACCGTTTCCCTTATTTGTACACTCCATACCAGTGAATTTTGGGATGAAGCAATGCCGTAGAAGGCAAGAAACACTGATAAGTTGCTTTCTTTGACCACAAGGGGATGCTGAAATTCTGTTTTTCACTTTCTCCACTTGATTTGTGATAGCTTCGAGCTGTGTTTAGTGGCAGGCTTTTGTTGATGCCTTTGCATTTGTTTTTCATCTGACAGAATTACTGGAAAATGTAAAGCTAATACATAAACCAGTATCCTTGCAACCACGAGGGCTGATCAATAAAGGAAACTGGTGTTATATCAATGCTGTATCCTTACCTTGAAAATACGTCAACCACGTTTGTTAATATCTTGTGTGTTTCTGAAGTACTAAGGATGAATGGATTTTATTACACATAGGCATTAGCCAGTAGCTATTATAATAGCTATTCAGTGGCTCCCTTGCACTATAAAAAGTAATGTGTATTTTATTCCAAAGGCTGTCCGATGTTTGCGATAAATGGATCTAGCTATTTGTTTTTATGACTCCTTAATGCAATTCTCTAGACACTGCAGGCTTTGGTAGCTTGCCCTCCTATGTATCATCTGATGAAGTCCATTCCGATGTTTTCTAAAACACAGAGGCCATGTACTTCTACGCCAATGATCGACAGCTTGTACGTATATCCCATTGGTTGGTGCTGTGGGGGTTATAAACTGATCTCCTCTTTTTAAAAAATTAGAACATTTTAAAGTTAGAAATAGGTACTGAATGTTATCACAATCATTGTGATCTCCACATGCAACTGTAAAAGGCTCGTCTTGCTTGTCTTTTTTTCCCTTTTTGTGATTTGGCAATATCCTAATTTTGGTGTGAGAAGAAAGAAGCAGTATGTTCCCATAATAATTTTGCCCAGCTACCATGGAGAAATGTAAAATACTGGCCATATTCTGGCAAAGAAAACATAGGCTTTTAATTTTCTTGCCTGAGGAAAAGGTATGAAATACATACAGAATGGCATTCGGAATTGAGATTTTAATGAAGCAGGCAGACACTGAATGTTATAACAATATTTGATTCTTATCTTTTTCACACATCATTGGATTATGGCACAGGTATCTCTGTAGATAAAGTCAGACTTACTGTTTCTGAAATCAGTTTTCTTTTCTGTTTAGTGTCCGTCTAATGAACGAGTTTACAAACATGCCAGTCCCTCCTAAGGCAAAACAAGGTAGGTAATAAAATACCAGCTTCTGTCTAACTTATTACAAAAGTGGAGGAATCTTTGGCGAATGTAACCATTGATCTGAACTAGCACCAAGAAACATATCTTGGATTAGAGCAGCACAAATCCAATCTTACTTGTGAAGAAAGTATGATGATGATGATAATCTGCTTCTTCTGTATTTTTAATATTCTTTGTATGCATTGCAAAATGGGTAGAAGACAGCCTGTTGAACATGCTGCCTTCTGTTACATTCTTATATCAGTTATTCTGCTGAATTTATAGTCTTCTGCCTTTCTTCTACAAAAGGCAGCTGTCAACGAAAATATGGATTAAGAAGCAGTGATTCCAGCAAAAAATTAACAAAAACAATATTTTAAAACATTGGTATTTGTAGTTCCGTACTGATCTCCTGTCTCATATCTTCTACCCAGCTCTTTGGTATAGGAATTACCAACATGGAAAGTCTTGTATAATGTCACTATAATATGGTGGCAGTAATGACCAAAGAAGTCTTCCTTGTTTTTCATAGATCCATAATTGTTCTCCTCTTTTGATGGTTATGACTTTAACTAACACACCACAGTATTCGTTGAGTAAAATGTTTAAGAACAATGGATTGACTGGAGATGTATCAGTATTTGTGTCTTATATTCAAGCAGCTGACCATTAGAAACTTTCTCTAATTTTTGGTTGCAGCTTTAAGTGATAAAATTGCACGAGATATCAGACCTGGAGCTGCCTTTGAACCCACATACATTTATAGATTGTTGACCGTTATTAAGTCCAGCCTGTCAGAAAAGGTGAGGATTCCCCACGTAAGTAATGCTGCAGAATTTGAATTGTGTTTTAATGTGTCTTGTTTTATTATCCACCTGTGTCTAGAATATCCAGATAGTATCAGACTGAAAGAAACGGTTACAGGAATAGTGTTTTAGTTGCTGATAAGATTCAGAGCACATCAGCCATAATCAGTATTGTGTCAAATACAAGGTACTACTTTGCCAATTTTAGGAAACAGTGATTTAATTTCAGCATTTCAGACTTCATGAATTTAGAATGAAAAGGGTGGATTAACATAAGTTGCAAGAGTGATTGCTTTATTAACGTTTACACAAATCAGTGACTGACGATGTGCATGTTTCACCATCTTTTTAACGACCCCATAATCCCTTGCGGGGTGGAGTCTGGGGCAACTGAATGAAGCTAGCCGAGTGTTTAATGGCCAGATGCCGATGCGGAGTTTTGTACAGCAGATAAAGTCTCATTGTGCCCGGAGAGAGAAATATCTGCCTCTACTTAGGATCGAACTCACAGCCTCCTGGTTGTGAGGCGAGAGCACCACCTCTAGGCCACCGCACCACTCTATGATGCACATCTTTCTTGCCCACCACTTCTAGATATTTCAGAAAAACAGTTCTCTTTATTCGTTTTTTCACTTTTATTTTAAACTTGTTTGTATTTATTGTTACATTTTCTCATTTATTTCTATGACTATAAATAAAATTTGAAACGATGTCACTGTCAGGAAAAAAAAAACTATTTTAGAATTAAATTGCAGGAGGGAGGGTCCTTAGACCGATAAATAAAGATTCTATACCAGAGTTCCTTTGAAATGCACACATGGGAGGGAATAAGTGGGTTATATATTGCAATGTTTATTACAGTCAGAAGATCTGAAGAGGGTGGTGTATAGTTACCCATCCAAATCTTTAGCAATTGGTATACACAAACAATAGCCTCAAATGCCATACAGGTAGTCCTTGACTTATGGCCACAATGGAGCCCAACGATTCTGCTGCTAAGTGATCTATCTGTTAAATGAATTTTACCCCATTTTATGAACTTCGTTTCACACTTGCTAAGTGAATCACTGCACTTAAGTTAGCAACCCGGTTAAGTGAATCCGGCTTCCCTATTGACTTTGCTTGTCAGAAGGTCACAAAAGGGGATTATGTGAACCTGGGACACTGCAACCATCATAAGTATAAACAATTGCTAAGCATCCGAATTTTGGTCACATGACTAGGGATGCTACAATGGTCATAAATGTGCAAAACCATCATAAGTCACTTTTTTCAATGCCGTTGTAACTTTTGAATAATCTCTTTTTAAAAAATTGTGAGTCAAGGACTGCCTGTAACTTCTCTGTGATGGAGGCCTTATCATATTAAAAATTCTCAATGATGGAGTGGATGCTAACTTTGTTCAGTTTATTACCGTTAGTATAAATATCTGAACAGAGTTTTAACTCTCTGAGCTTCCCAGGAGGAAGTAGTATGTGGCATCTATTTTTCCTTCTCCTCGGTTTAAACCCCCCATATGCATTCAGTGGAGGAACAGTTTAGGGTTCTCTTAGCAATGTATTCTGAAATTTGGAATGCAAAAAAACCCCTACCCGTTTTAAAATAGATTTTGGGAGAATAATGGAGGTGGGTGTACGGCCTTGCCTTCCTTAGTGAGATCCTGAGCAAATTTAGGCAGTTCTTGGTATTGAACGATGAGTGACTGTGAGTAACCTAATGCAGAAATCATTTATACAGGGTAGACAAGAAGATGCCGAAGAGTACCTAGGATTTATTCTAAATGGCCTACATGAGGAAATGCTGATTCTGAAGAAATTGCTATCTCCACATAGTGAAAGTACGTTTTTCAAATAGCCAATTATGTATGAGTCTTCTTTACATATAACTCTTTTATATCTGCTGCATAAAAGCTGTGTTATCATGAATCAACAGTATTTTTCTTCCACCATGTAAATCATGGTTAGTGATTTTCCCTTTAACTCCCTTTAGTATGAAGTAATTGCTAAAAACAGGAATTCAGATTATTGCATCAGCACTGCCGATCATAGTTACTTATCTTCCCCAATCTCTTTGCAAAATCATTTTCTGTAATTCCTCATTGTTCCACCCCTCTTGGCATGAAGTAGTTAGTGTAAGAAACCTGTCTTTTAAAATAGATTTAAATGATATATTTGGCCAGAAGTGTAACCCTATTGAAGGGCAGAGATATGCAGCCTTCAGTCACCCTTAACCTTTTTTCAACATCTATCCACTTCCCAAAATATAGCTCAGTCTCTGCTAAGAATAACCTTTTCTTTTTTTTTCTGTGGCTTCGGGTTGAGGGTTGGAGTTGTGTGATTGTGTATTTGTCTCTGTCCCTCTGCCACTGCTTCAATCTCACCTGTATGACACCCCATCATTTGTCCCTGAGGAAATGCAGCCCTTGAATAAAACCATTTGTTTAGAGGAAGCCATGCTTTGTTTCTTTGGTGTCACCACGCAAGCCCATTTCAAAACAAAATGATCCGTCCCTTTCATTATGTGGTGAGCCTGGGCAGGGATGACCGTGTCCCTCTTTGTCCTCTGTGTTATGAAAAACAGTTTCCAATGGCCCAGAGACCCAGCTTGTAAACGAAGAGGACGAACAGGAAGAACAAGGTGAAGGCAGCGAGGATGAATGGGAACAAGTCGGCCCACGTAACAAATCTTCTGTCACTCGACAGGCAGATTTCGTCCAGACACCAATCACAGACATATTTGGTGGGCACATAAGGTACGTAGTATTCTAATCGTGTCGTTATCATCCTCACTGGATAGAGGTCTGTATTGCTTCCGATCTATCAGGGTGTGATGGACATTGACGTTTCTGAATTCAATGCTAAGAACAGCAGCGTAAGACAATTGAAAATGGTTGAAAAGGTATGGGGGAAATCTCAAGCAATCAACATGCATAAAGGAAAGGCCTCCAACAAGAAACTCACAACTGTATAGGAGGGGAGCGTTCTAGACGGGGGAGTATTCCCAAGTGGGGGTACCACTGCAGAGGAGGCCCATCAATTAAGAAGTATATAAAAATGAAAAATCAAGTTGAAAGATGAAATGAAAAAGAATGAAATGGAGCGTAGTTGCTTCCCCGTTGCCATTTACGATAAATGACATTTGGTAAAAACTAGATTTGTGTACTTTCAAAGTGCCTTTTGTACATTTGAACTGACAGTAGTTCTTACGGGTAAGCATGCCTGCTCTATTTTTACATCCAAAGCAATTAAGATGAAACCGAGGGATTCCTGTTTTCTTTTTCTTTTTTTTAAAAAAGAATGCCTTGTCAAATGAGAGAGCCACAAAACTTCTAATCCCACATGTGTTGTCTGCTTCTGCCGCACCCATCCTACTCACTCTACAAAGTAGGTCACCACAGAAATAGGATCTCTTATAAGGATATTGGAAAGCGTTATTTTGTGAGGCTAGTGGTGGAGATAGGAATTTTTTTACTTTTTTTAAAAAACGTACAAATTGCCGCAATTTTTTACATCTTTCTCAGAAATGATGAATTACCATCTTTCTCTTCCTGGCATAATTTTTGGCCTCGTTAAATCCCCCCTCCCCCTTCCAGAAATTTGTGGGAAATACTATTTTTCCAATTGGAAGTTGTACTCTTAAATGGCGGTTCAGATATGTACGATTTTGTAATACTGAAAAGCATTTTTTATAGCTATGATACATTTCGAATAACAAATCTATAACAGAATAAAAATCATATTGAGCTTATGTAAGAACATTCACGAAATAGAGTAAAGGGCACACAACATAAAGCTATCTTTACTAATTGCTTAAAAACGAAAATTAAGTTTCCAGATTGACCTCTCAAAGGAGGAAATCTATCCAGAATCTATCAAGGCCTTTTGCCATCAACTGGCAAAAGCTGATGACAGTAGAGTATGGAGCTTGGTGTGATATCAGAGGACAGGTAGAAACTTGTAGGATTCAAAATTGATTCCATAGAGTCACCTTTTGAGGCCAAAACTCTTTTCATGTAGAGAAATGAACGGCATTTTAAGATGAAAATAGAAGCAATATTAGAGTAAATACACTCTGAATAAGAAACTCCTGCTAACACCGTAATGACAGCCTCGGTCTAGACCAGTTGCAGCTTTTGTACACTTGTCAGGGCAAGTCCACACATTTGCCATTTTTTAAAAGAGAGACATGGAACTAGGTTGGTAGGGGTGACTTTATTTCTTTCTTTTTTTTTAAGGTTTAGCTCCAGATTGGTCCACTAATTAAAAACAAAAACAGTGATTCCAGTTTTGTGAAATGGGGGCTAGGCTTTGTTTGTAATACATTAAATTAAAAAAAAACAACATTGAAGTGATTTCCACCTGCATTACTCATCACAAGCGCTGTAGGTTTTCATTACCCCTTCTGTGTACTTTGTGAAAACATCTCTTGAAATGCTAATTTAAAACATGAACCCTCATAAGGGCGAGCACAGTCTAATTTGAAACAGCGGCAGCTTCCCTGCTATTCAAGGCTAATGAACCCTATTCTGCCTGAATAAATAACCCGACAGTTCATACAGTGTCACAAAGAGGACACTAATGTAACTGAATAGAGGAAGCAAGTTGCCCCTTAAAAACAGTAGCTGTGCTATTATGAGGGCTTAACGTGGACCAAGAAAGAGTTGCTTTTCACCAGGAAATAAAGATGCCACTGTGCGAAAAGGTGGCCGTGTAGGAGTATTAAAGGGACAGAGTTTTATTGAATCGGATCAGAGTTTTATTCAGAAATGTCATATTCGGTATGTAATGCATCATAAGCACGTTCAGCACGAGGATACTGAAATCTCTATGAATCAGAAATAGTTAGGTTGAAGATTAGAGATCTGTGAATGTAGCTAATTTCTTTGGCAGTTCTAAAGAAAGGGGAGAAGCAGGATAGCAACAGTCTTCAAGGGGTAATCAGCAAGGGACGAACTTCCCATTTTTTCCCATCCCATTTCTTGTAACGGGCTCATTAAGTCTGACTTCATCTTTCCATAAAGCCAGTTGTGATGCTTGTATCACTCAAAGGCTTCGGGGTATCTTCATTTTAATGCGCATCACACTGTATTTTTTAAGAAAAATATGAGTCAATTTAGTGTAGAAGATGACCAGGCAGAACCTGATGGAAGGGTCAAATACACCATCAGCCGTGAGTCCCTGCACACTCACAAGAGCTCTTAAGTTCAGCCCACCTTGAATTCCTTTCTCTTCTTCACACCTGCTAATTTCCCTTGACCGTTAGTAGTTCAGATTCTTCTGGAGAGCGTAAGCTTACCATAAATCTTTAGACCCATTTAAACTGCCTGGATCTCCTGATTTCCCCAGTGCTCGGCATGGTTACCAGTCTTTCCAGGGTTCAGTAATTAAATAGTTTTTCAGAAACTCTTCTTCACTCTTCCTCATTTCTTTAGGTCTGTGGTTTACCAGCAGAGTTCGAAAGAATCTGCCACTCTGCAGCCATTTTTCACTCTGCAATTGGATATCCAGTCCGATAGGATACGTACTGTTCAGGATGCCCTAGAGAGCTTGGTGGCAAGAGAGTCTGTCCAGGGCTACACCACGAAAACCAAGCAAGAGGTAGGCATAAAATACGTGCTTAAGCTGTACACAGTCCTCGACCTAGAAGCACAATTGAACCCGAAATTTATGTTGGCTAAAGCAAGACATTGGCTAAGTGGGGTTTGCCCCATTTTACGACTTTTCCTGCCACAGTCGCTAAGTGAATCGCTGCAGTTGTTAGCAACACGGTGGTTAAGCGAATCTGGTTTCCCCCTGGACTTCGCTTGTCAGACAATCACATGACCACGAGGCTGCTGCAACAGTTGTAAGTGTGAAAAACGGTCATAAGTCCCCTTTGTGTGTGTGTGTACGTGTGTCTGAAACCTCTTGCAGCCACCGGCAAATTGAGCATCCTGCTGGCTTCTTGTATTGGTTAGCCAAATTAACGCACAATTAATAGAACTGTTATACGCCTCGTGGTATTTTTCCACTGCAGCAGATTGGCATATTAATATCATTTTTTAAAAAAAAGCCTTAATGCAGGAAGCCCAGGAAATCTTTGCAAACATTAATGCACCACACGCTAGAAAAGAGTTGGCATTTCCACACTGCTTAAGCATTCAGGAGCTGGGGGAGAGGCCGCCTGCCTGGAAAAACCAAGAGGGAGAAGGTGTTGCCATGCAAAATGATGTGTGGGCATATGCAGCCTGTCTGGATTTGATGTCTGACCCTGGTGGGAGGGGTGGTGGGAGAAAATCTCCCCCGTTGCCTGAGAGGCTTCCTTGTACAGGGAGAAATCCTCCGCCCCCTTGAATTTACCACCTACGTTTTGCTTGGCCTGGCACTCGCTTTTGGGGTTTGCAGCGTACGTGGTTTTAGTCTTCTCATTTATTTGTAAACTCGAAACGTTTCAATTATGGTTTCTAGAAAAGAGGATGTTCGCTTTAAGGTGCTAGTCTAGTCTGATTTATGTCTTAGTGTCCTGTCTGAGAGGAGCAGGAAAGTCTCACAAGCATTTTTTTTTTTTTAAACCCTCTTAAAATGACCCTTTAAGTTTTACACTTTGTAGCATTTCTTAATATTTGTTCGTTTGATTGACTTCTATAGCTACCCGTCTCAGTCAATGACTCCGGGCAGCTTACAGTTCAAAACATATACTACTATTAAAATTAAACATTTTAAAACAATAAAAGTGTACATGTACTGATTAAGTTTGTAGTTTCCTGGCTGTAAGACAGAAGCAATCTCTTTAAGCTTGACACCGTGATTAATTTTTAGCCAGAGCCAGGAAGGAAGAATAACTATATGAAAACTAGGCTTAATTGCAGGTTTTAAGTACTGTTTCTGGGTAATCTAGAAAACAACTGACTTTCCTGATTTGGAAATTTCCCAGCTGAGTTCCAGCCTATCTATAAACTTTTTTGTTTCCTTTTTAACAAGTCTTGGGTGAAATTTCAAGGGAGTTATCCATAATTTTATCCTTAATTTTCTTTGGCTGTTTTTACCCAAATGTCCTAAACCACAAAGATGACTCTAGTTAAGGGACCTGAAACATTTGAAAAGAGGTGTACACTGGGTTTTTTGTTTTCTTTTTTTAAATGAAGAAGCTTCAAAGTTATTTGTGCTTTTTGGAGGAAAGTGACATTTTGCTTCTCTGCCTTTCTCCTTTCAGAAGGTCCCTTTTTAAAAAAATTGTATGAAAATGACAAACCGACCTTGCTCCCTTACTTATTTATTTTGCCATATTTGTACTCCATCCCAATCTTTAAGGACAGTATACACCAACATGAGGAGCAACAAGGCTACAAACAAAAAAACATACAATCCATCAGTGTAACAACTGTAACACTGATTACAGTTGAATTGAAGTGGTGTAAGGTTTCCTGCCTAGGCAGGGGGTTGGACTAGAAGACCTCCAAGGTCCCTTCCAACTCTGTTATTCTATTCTATTCTATTAAGTGATACACTTCTAAGTATTGGTTGCCGGTTGGATTGATTTTGAGAGTTGTACTAGTGGAAATGGGAGATTCAGTTAAAATTCTGCTTTTTCTCTGCCAGGTAGAGATTAGTCGAAGAGTAACTTTGGAAGAGCTGCCTCCTGTCCTGGTTCTGCACCTCAAGCGATTTGTCTATGAAAAAACAGGCGGGTGCCAGAAGCTCATTAAAAACATCGAATATCCTGTTGACCTGGAAATAAGTAAAGGTGAATTTCGTGAGCAGAGCAGCTGTTTCATTTACCGCTTTGGTATAGCTTTTTAACTGTCATCCTTCTCTATCTCTAAATGCTTCTCGTAAAACCCATTTTCCTTGCAGAGGTTCCACAGTTATCATGCCTCAAACATTCTTTCTTGGCAGGATAAAAAGTCTTGCAACATTTTAATTGTACCATTTTGACAAGCGTAATCTTTTGGTATCCCCCCCCCCCCCAACAATAGTTTGACTTATAAAAGGGCTTTAAACTTTACTCACCTTTTAAATTATTAGTGTTTGTGTGGATGTGAGAGAGGGATCACTTTTATATTACTAAAGTGTAACTCCTATGCATGGGCAAATTAGATGGTTTCTAAAGATATGCCCGAAACAAAAACATACCATTTCAGACCCGAGATAACCATATTATATGCCAAATAGTTTTGCATTGAAATACATTCTTTATGTTTTACTTGTCCAAACTTTGGCTGGAATCAAGCCCTTCTGGAGTTTAATTTTATGAGGCAGGGGTCTCCAACCTTGACATCTTTACGACTTGTGGATTTCAACTCCCAGAATTCCTCAGCCAAGCAGGCTGGCTGGGGAATTCTGGGAGTTGAAGTCCACAAGTCGTAAAGTTGCCAAGGTTGGTGAACCCTGTCATGAGGCAAATGTGGCAAGGTGGGTTTGCTCATTATCCCTCCTGTCAAGTTCAAAACAGCTAAACTAAAACTCCCTGGAAGAATCCTTGCATTTCTTGGGCCATTGCAGCTGAATAGAGACGCTAACGCCAGCAGACTGTGTCAGCTGTCTTCTTCTGACTTTATTGGGTTCACTCCCGTTCCTTGCTTGATTGCGTGTGAAAAAGAACAGCCAGAAGTTTTTTTTGAGTCTTCCAGAGGTGCTAATTCACCACATGGTCTGTGTACTGTTTCAGAGCTACTGTCACCAGGAGTGAAAAGTAAGATTTTTAAAGGCCAAAGAACCTACCGGCTCTTTGCAGGTATGTAGACTTACCTCTTGAGGTCAAGAATTTTGGAAAAACTCATTTTGGCTTCTTTCCTTCCTAAATTTAAAGTAGTTAATAATTGTATAAGCAAAAGTTTAGAAATTGTGAAATCGCAGGATCTGAAGTCAAGATCCTAATTATATCCTATTCTGTAAATCAAAGAAATGAATTAAATTGCTCTACGCTTCCCATTTGTGAGGGCAAAAATGTAACGTTTAGCAATTGGAACTTTGAACTTCTGTATATAAATATATAAATTAAAAATAAACTAACCTAAACTGTAGAGAGAGGCATAGCTATGAATTGCAAGAGATAGTTGCTTGGATTATGGTTTGGGGAGGAGGATATTTCTTAAATTTGTAATCATTTCTTAGTTGCACAAATTGGGGGATTGCACAGCTGCTACAAAAAAAAATGTATCATATCTCTCAAACACTCCAAGGAGTAGAGAGATAATAAGATCTATTTTTTTTTCCCCTCTGCCTCTTAACACTCTGTAAAATCACCAAATGTTAAAGAAATCACCGTGATTTTCAGTAATCCTGTAGCAAACACAAAGCTTCAGGGAGATATAAGCATATTAAGGTGACGGCAGAAATGGACCAGCCTAGACAGAGATTAGCAATAAGGCAATTTTACGGCCCGGAGACTTCAACTCCCAGAATCCTAGCTCAGGAATTCTGGGAGTTGAAGTCCACAAGGCCGTAAAGTTGCCATAGCTGCCCACCCTTCATCTAGACCAGGGGTAGTCAACCTTTTTATACCTACCGCCCACTTCTAACCGCCCACCGGTTCCACAGTAATGGTGATTTATAAAGTAGGGAAGTAACTTTACTTTATAAAATATATAAAGCAGAATTACAGCAAGTTAAAGCATATCATAATAATTACTTACCAAATACTTTATGTTGGACTTTCGCTAAATTTGGCAGAATAAATCTTTATAAAACAACTTACTGTAGGTTAAATCTATCTTTTTATTTATACTTTGCATATATAGAAGCATGAATAATGCTATGAATTTTTTTTTTAAAGTCAAATTAAAAAAAAAAGGAAAGTGCTTCAGTATTGGACAAAACCCCTACCTCCCACCATGAAAGCTGGAACGCCCTCTAGTGGGCGGTGGGGACCAGGTTGACTACCACTGCTCTAGACCAACTGGCTATTTTGCAACTTGTTGGTCCAGTTTTGTCTGCCCGTTTCCCATTAACAATTTTTTTTTTTAATAATTTAATTTCTTGGCAGTTGTCTACCATCATGGAAACAGCGCAACTGGTGGACACTATACTACAGATGTCTTTCAGATTGGTCTTAATGGCTGGCTGCGCATAGATGACCAAGCTGTCAAAGTAATTACTCAACACCAGGTGGTAAAACCGTCAGCCGAGCGCACAGCCTACCTCCTGTACTATCGCCGAGTTGACCTGCTTTGAAACCTCCAATCTTCTGCTGTGTTTGCCAGATTATCCGCTTTCTAGAACGCCAACTCTCTTCTCCTTTCTCCTTCCCCTTCCTTTTTCAGTGCTCTTCAGAGGCCCCCTTTCTCCCCTCCCCTCTTCTCCTCTCCTCCCCTCCCCTTTTGCAACTCTTGAATAGAGGGAAGGAGAAAATTTCCTTTCCGGAGGTGTGCAAACACAACCTAGTTGGTGTTGCTTATTGACTTAGCAGAATGAAGTCTTTGGGCTTAAAACGACTCACGTTTTGTGAATCACATGGAGGTTGTGGGGTTTTCTTTGTTTCTTTTCCTTCCTTTTGTTTTTTTTTTCTTTCTTTTTTTGGCGCTAACGCTAAGTCCTAAGAGATTAAAATGGGATTTGCAATGGATTCCCACTTTCTAAATGCATAATAGGAACAGCCTTGCACCAGCAACAAAACTTGTAGATTTCTGTGAAAATGTTTTATCATTACTTAAAAAAAAAATTAAAAAAAAAAGAGACCTGCCCTTCTACATCCTCTCCCATTAGTTTTTTTGATAAATGATAAAAAAATGAGCCAGTGTCTATCAAGGAAAAAAAAAAGTTTCTCCTTTAAAAAAAAAAAGAAATACTCTTAAAAAAATTACAATATACAGC
>JANHFK010005945.1:33120-46379 GCA_036250565.1 Sibynophis collaris
CAGCCCAACTACCAACCCGAGCTACTTATATTCAAATATATTTCAACAAGGGCTTAGATGTTAGAACTTCAAACTTCTAAATCCCATTTTTAGGGATCTGTTGTATCTTTGAAAAGTCACTAATGTAAGTTAAGGATTATTTGGAAATTCCATAAATATGGCCTGTTTAGATTTTTATACAGAGCATCTCTCAGAAAGAATTAGCAATATGAATGTAAGAATTCAACACAGATTGCATTCTCAGACCTATTTGTTCCACTGGTCAGAGATGGTATTATAGCAGACAACAAAATGCAGCTGATTTTATACCCTAAAATACAGTTTGGGAATATTAAATTTATATATACTGTATATAAACCCAGAAGAGAGCTCAAAATCGACACCTAAGCACATATGCTCTTAGGATGATTTACTTGACGATGCACTTCTCCAGCCGTATAACCCTCTTTGTATACAACAATGCTTCTTTTATTCAAACCAATGCAAGCCAACCATTTCCACAGATTCACTGTGGTCCCAGGAGATGGTAGAATGAGAAGAGTAAACAATATCTATTCATAAGTGGTAATGAAGGGAATCTTACCCTGTCATCATCCTCCCACACGAGGATTTTTAAAGAACGCCATCGGTTCTGAATTTAAACAGAGTTGAGAAACAATGCAAAGTTGATTATAAACTTTGTAAAGGCATGTTGATTTGTATAATTGCAGTTTTCCAAATAGTCTGAGTAGGGCTCAAGTAGCCCACGGGGGATGCATTTTGGCTCTAATGATAACTGAAGTACTAATTACAGGACTCTTTTTGCTTATGCACTATTAATACAGTGTGTAACAAGATATATTGTTCAGGGACAGCTCTCATGGCAATACTGCAAATCACCCCACCCTTCAAAATTCTTGTTTCTTAGTACAAGCATTTTACAAATATTTGTGGAGGAATAACTGGTTTTGCAATAACATCTATGTAATTGATTCTCTCTTGTACTGGGGTGGTAGTATCTAAATATCTATCAGGGCTCCACGTTGAGGATTCAAATCAGGAGTGCTCATTAAGATACAAATCTTAATATTTGAATGGTAACTTAAATATTGTTAACTTTCACTTACTAAATAAAAGGAAGGAGTAGGCTTTCTCGTGACCAACTCAACTCTTAATAACTGTAAAATCTCAGCCACCGAAATCTGAAAACCACTCCAGCCAATTGATGGCTGCTCCTCACTTTATAGCCTTGGTTGCAACAAATGGAAATTCAAACTTAGTTTAAGCAACAATATGAACACAAAAATGAAAATAAATAAATATGATGCTTCATCAAAAGGCAACGTTTAAGAAAATAAACTTTTGAAAGCTTCAGTTCAGTCCAAGGGTTAAAATACTAAACAGAAATTAAAAACAAGGGATAAACAAAGCAGAGATCCTAAACTGAATAGGATGCTATTCCCCAAAACTGGTAACATTATTTGTGTGGTATCAAGGAACATAGACATCTGAAGGGATGGCAAGAGGCAGCAAGTGATGAGATGCATGCCATGATGGTTTTGTGCAAATTATTATTTTTTTATTCTATTTATTTATATAAGTGTTTATATCATCCTATTTTCCAAGGACTTGGGATGATTTAAAGTACAGAGTCATACAAATATAGTAATCACTAACTGTACAATCTTGGTAATACCTTTCGTCCACATATAAATATGTTTTTGTATCTTTTTTTTTCTTTTCTCCTTGCTTGCTTTTTCTTTTAAAAATAATAAATAAAAATTTAAGAATACAGAATAGAAAACAAAACAATCATGTGCTTGCATTATGATGTGATTCATAAGATAATTACATAACCATGTTTTTTGTAAGATGACATTATGATGCATGTGTCATCATTATGACAGCACTGTGGTTTAAACCAATGCCTTTTCCAAGGAATACAATTATAACATTCTAATGTTATTGTAAAGTCTAATGATTCAGTTTACAGATTTAAACTTTCTCTGTGAGATGGTTAGTCTCCAAATTTGATAAAGTTTGATATAAATAATAAAAGAAGACCTGAGAGATATTCAGAGTAAATACACAGGATATGATTACAAGCACAAAACATGAGGTAAAGACAAGACAGATTACTAAATTAATGAATTAATTAACTAATGTATATATTTGTTACAATCTCATAAATGGCAAAATAAAATTCTTTTCTATTCTATAGATGGCAAAATAAAATTCTAAAATAAAATTCCATTTATTAAAATGGAGGCAAGCCTTTTCCCCCCAACATTCATGGTTTATATGCTGGCTTTCTGCTTCTTTATGATGTACCATATATGTTCTGTAGTTTCCCCAGGAGATGAACAATATATTCTGAATGGTATATCAATGGAGAATACTGCAATCACTTCTATTCAGCATGACTATTAATGATTAATAATAATAATAATATTGATGACCTTAGATGCCATTGTGTATACCTAAATCTATGGAAAGCTATATTGCTACAACAAGATGATAGCACTGTGTGGTTTTTAAGCTTATTATAATAAATTCTTATGAACAAGTTATGCCTGTTATTACTGCAAAGTTAGATTAAATAAATATATTTATTAAATAACTCAATATAATGCTATTAATTCCTAACAATATACTCCAGTCCATCCAATGATTCCTTAGTCACCATGCTTTGAAATTAACTAGCATTTTTCAAAATGTGTAAGCTTTCTCCTTAATATAGGAATGCTATTCTATGACTATGATGCAATAATTAGCAGTAAATGTTGATTTGATGCTATGATAGCCATGAATATTAGTATAAAAATCAAAATATTTTTTACTTCATATTGTGCCAATGTTTCAGAATATTATCCTATCATTTTATCAAGTGTTTTAGCTTTACCGAATCCATGTATTGGGTTTTATTTCTATCCATATATGTTCTCATATGTAGTCATTCCTCTCCCCACATATATTAGGCTATGATATAATTTATTGAACTTTTCATTTTTTTTCATGATTGCTTCTACATAATTAAGTTTGTTTTTAAACTAGGAATGATCCCAAACTGCAATTTAAACAATGAAAAAAAGCATTACATTTACATGAGCCAAAACAGGGCAATTGCAGTTAACAGTGCCAAATCAACATCTGCAAAGGCTCTGAATCACATTAGGATCTCACTTAAAAACTCACTTAAAAGCTTTTCCTTTTTTTTCAAAAAAATACTCTGCATTTATATATTAAAAGAGCCAAGAAATAACTAATCTTGGGGCACTTCCATAACCAGCAACCTTTTTCCACTTTACAATCTCTCATAACCATGTTGGAAGCCAAACTTTTTGTTATCTTCATTTCTGCCAGCTTTAAAATACTGAGAACAGGAAGGCGACTAATAGCCAGTTATTATTATTATTATTTTTGCATTTCTAGCCATTTATCGCTCCCAAAAAAGTTGTTACAGGTAGAAATTGCCATAGCTTTTTTTTCTATTAAAAAAAAAAAATCTTCTCCTGGTGATCTTCAAAGGATAGCATGATGGCATTTTCAACGGGATGCTTTTTCCAGTAGTCCAAACCATCACTGCAGGCTGGACTATAACTTTTTTGGTGGGGGAGGTGAGAAATGAGATTAGGAACCAGAAGAGGCAAAAGTTCAATGAATTCACTTTTCTCAACAGAAAACATGAAGGGTTTTCTATTATTGTTGTTATTTTACAGGGAGTATGAAACTGACTCTAGAAGGATTAGAACTGCCTGGCTTACTAATACATTTACCTGCATTTTTTCTCTATCTTAATTATGGGAAAGCAGATACTGACCGAAGGGTTACCTGCTTTAGACAAGCAAGGTGAAATAAGCCAGAAGAAGAAGAGACCCAAGCTGTGGAAAACATGGGTTTGTCTTTGCCCTGGTTTCAGGAAAATTTCAGAGTACAGAAAATATTGACTTGTATCTTAAAAGGAGAACCAATGGTTTGCGAAGAGGGGATCCTGTATCTTTTCTTATAAGAATACAATATGCAATCCACAGCTCCTTGGAAGTGCTTTAAGATCCCAGCCTAAGTAGGACTACTGCATACACTAGATGGCAGCACCATGTTAATTCTCTTTCCTGCAGTCATCTGATTGTTGTCTATGGAGATTCTCAATCATCAGGTCATGGGGAAGGGAGGGAGGGAAGAAGGAAGATCAGCATTGCTGCATGGAAGCTAAAATCTGTAGCCATTAATACATAAATATGTAGAAGACAAAAGAGACTGAACCACACTATAAAATCACAGGTGAGGCACATTTATGGCAAAATAATTTCGAATTCAAAAATGCAGAATTTTCCTTATTGTAAATCTACTCCTGATATAATATTACACAAACTCATTACCTGCACCTCTGCTACTATTCTGGCAGTAGCAGCCACCTCCTGATTAATTTCAGAATGCTCCAAATAACACTAAGTGATCAGAGAACAAAGGTTAAATCTACCAGGAGTCTTTCTTGCACAGACAGGCTTTGGGGAAATAAAAGAGATTTGTGCACAAGAAGATCCTAGTGTTCCGATGAGAAGCCAAAACTGTCCCATCTTCAAGACTCAGGCACATCAAACAGGAACGTTTTCTTCTCCAATTTCCATGGAAGTTAAGAACTTTTCGAGGTCATGTTGATGCTTTAGAAAAAGAAAAGAAGAATCAGTACAATGGATTATTATTACATCTGTATCCAGGACTTCCTCTAAGGAGCAAAGGGCAGAATACACATATAACTAGCCCTAGTAATATCCTATCTGGTTACTGCCCAGGCCCAGACATTACACACAGTGGTGAAATCCAAATTTTTTTTTACTATTGGTTCCATGGGCGTGGCTTGGTGGGTGTGGCTTGGTAGGCGTGGCAGGGGAAAGATACTGCAAAATCTCCATTCCCACCCCATTCCAAGGGGAAGGGATATCTCCATTCCCACCCCACTCTGGGGCCAGCCAGACATGGTATTTGCCGGTTCTCCAAACTACTAAAAATTTCCGCTACCGGTTCTCCAAACTGCTCAAAATTTCTGCTACCGATTCTCCAGAATCTGTCAGAACCTGCTGGATTTCACCCCTGATTACATGTGATAAAAGCTGAACCATCTCAAATATCACTTGAACTTTTATTCTTTCAATATAAGGGACCTGGAAAAAAATCCGTCATGTCAGATCACATGAGATGAACAGACACAATTGGAGAAAGGCGGTCCCATAAATAACCGGTATCATGTAGAGTTTATAGATGACCCTTAAATTGTAGCAGAAATGTACTGAGAGGTAGGGCAGATTGGTAAGCCAGGGGTTCCCAACTCCTGGGCCAGGGCCACAGACCGGTACTAGTCCACAGCCCATGCAAGCAAATGAAATGCAAGCAAATGAAGATTCATCTGCACAAGCATGGGATCTAGGTAGGGTGCAAAACACATACACACACACACATAGAGTCCATGGAAAAATTGTTTGCCACAGAACCGGTCCCTGGTGCCCAAAAAGTTGGGGACCGCTGTATTAAGCAGTAGCATGGTGTGGGTATGACCCAAAGACTACCCTGCCTCACTGCATTCTAGACTAACTATAGAGCTTCTGAATGATCTTAAACAGCAGCCCATGTAGACTGCATTGCTATAGTCCAAAAAGAAAGTGACTAAAAGCATGAGTGACCATGAGCAAAGCCTCTCTTTCTAGAAATGGGCAGAAAGGGCCCAAAACATGCATTTGTGCACAACTCCACTTACATCTTACAGGAGTAAGTTCAAGACCAAAAAAACCTGCCAAATTGTGCATTGGCTCCAATGGACAGTTAGAATTAGAAAATCTCTGGTCTGGGGACTCTAAAACCCATGGACACTTGGTCTAGGGTTAAGCTGGAGCCTGTTCTTCTTCATCCAGATCCCACAGCTTCCAAGGAATGGAAAAGAGCTTTGGCAGCTTCATTTGGGCAGCACAGTGTAAAACATATACATCTTAGTACTATCAATACACTGATGGGACTTAACCATGTGCCAATGAATGATGTTACCTAGCAGCTACAGGTAAATATTAAACAGGAATGGGGAAGAGTCAAGTTCTGAAACACTCTACAATGTGGAGGTCTAAGGCTGGACCACTCTTCCTTCACCAACAGTGACAGGAACTGGCCTTGAAGGAAGGAAAACCAGTGGCCCTCTCACTCCCAACCTCCTAAGCAGATCCAGAAAGATATTCCAATCAATGGTATTGAAAGCTGCTAAGAGATCAAGAAGGGTTAGGACAGATTCACTACCTATAGCTTGTGCCTGCCAGAGGTTATTCACAATTACAGTCCATACCATGTCAGCAGTATAACCTAATTTGAAACTGGCTACAAAGAAGAGAAAGTTGTAAAAGAGAAAATTGTCCAATCCTATTGGACCTAGTGATGGCATCTTAGGGAATGAAACTGTTTCTTTCAAAATAGATGGAACTGTCCCTTTCTTAAAGAACTATTCACCAACCACATATCATCGCCCAGGAGGTCTTAGCCAACCAGGTGAGATAAGGAACTAAAAACAAAAGGGGTGTCGGAACCACAAAAATTGTCCATTTTCTCATCTCAACATCTTAATTCTTCCTATGTACTGTGAAGGCCTTGGGGCTCTCTGAGCTTGGTTGTTTACTTGCAGACATTTCATTACCTGACTTTTGTTTATATACAATAGCTTGCTCTGCCAGCATTGGTAGAGGTGTACTTTTGTCTTTGGTAGTTCTTTGATTAGGATATTATTTTCTGCTTGATTCTTTGTCTGGTGTTTATTGGCTGTCAGAGAGAATAGACCTTGGTCTTTTTGTTAGCATTTTTTGTCTCCTTTGAATGGTATGTAAATGTACTTTATCTCTATGTGTCTATTGATGATCGCATTTACACACCATTCAAAAGAGACTCAAACCTCACACACAAACTGAAAGCCCCAAACCCCACATTCACTAATACTGATAACGTTACCTAGTCAGCTGATGGAACATGTGTAAGAAAACAAAAAGGCTCAGAGAGAATCAAGAACTCACTGTTTAACCCTGAGTTACATATATTATCTTCTATTCTTCCCATATAGTCAACAAGATTGTATCACAGCCAGTTCCAGAGGACCTGGTAGCCAGAGTCTAATTCAAACAGTTCAAGTGATCATTTTCCAATAGATGCCTGAAAAATCCTTACAGGAAATGTTTCCCAGGGCCCACCTTACCTCTGCTCTAGGCACACCCAGAAACTATCAATCGAACCTGAGAAGCCTATAGTTTGTAATTCTAACAAGAATCCCATCACTTTTATTTCTCCTCCATAAAAGGTAGCTTTATGGCCAGCCCAACATGTCCTAAAATTTTTCTTGTTTCTGAACTATTAAATCTTCTGAAACTTGAGTGTTTGCTTGTAACACAATACTTGTCCCACCCTGTTCTCCATTTACATTACATGATACACAGACATGGAACGACGCACTGTAGAGCAAACATTCATAGAAAAACTTTCTTCCTCTAGTAGTAGTTACCATTATTGCACTTTTTATTAATGGATTAGTCCAAAGTATA
The DNA here is from genome assembly GCA_036250565.1 of Sibynophis collaris. Classification (NCBI taxonomy): domain Eukaryota; kingdom Metazoa; phylum Chordata; class Lepidosauria; order Squamata; family Sibynophiidae; genus Sibynophis; species Sibynophis collaris. The sequence goes on from JANHFK010005945.1 coordinate 40,662, forward strand.
ATGTCATGCAATAACATAACTGATAAAATTATTACCAATAATAGTAAATACATTTTGATCCTCTTTTATTTTAAAGTCCCATTTTCATCTCATTAAAAGAAAAATAACTTTATCAAAAATTAAAATATTATCGTTATAGATTAGAAGGATATATAATATAATAACTTTTTTAAGGTTCTATAATTTACAGGCCTAATCAAGATATTCATAATGGTATTGTCATAATTAACTTTCATGACCAAACCAACTCTGGACGTGATCCTTAATACCTCTTAGTTCCTTTACAAAAGTGGGCTGAATACAAATTTTAACATTAGAACAGAGCAACTAAAAACAATAGGACTTAATGAGTCTTCTGAAGTCTAATTAAAAATAAGTACAGCCCAATCCAATGTTTCTTTTACAGCTTGCAGAATAATGAATAACTACTACCAGATACATCCATTTATTTTCTTCAATAATTAAACACTAATGTATATTTCTTCTAACATCACATAGCTTTCATAAACTATAAAAGGATATTCAACACATGCAGAATACTTATGCTTTATTATAAAAAGATTTATGTATATCAGTCCTCAACTTAAAACCTTAGTTTAGCACCTGTGCAAAGTTACAACGGCACTGAAAAAAAAACCCATGAACAATCCTAATATACTACCATTGCAACCTCGCCATGATGACATAATCAAGTTCAGGTGCTTGGACCCAACATGTATTTAGGAGGGTTGCACTATTCTAGGGTCACTTGTGACTTTCCCAGCTGGCTTCTAACAAGCAAAGTCAATGTGGGGGGATTCTCTTAACAACTGCAGGATTCACTTAACAGTTGCAGTAATTTGCTTAACAACGGTGGCAGAAAAGGTTGTTAATTAAGGGCAAATCACTTAAAAGCTGCTTTGCTTAGCAGTGGGATCTCACAATCGTGGTCCTAAGTTGAGGACTACCTATTCAAACCACAAAGGCAAATGAAAATGCAACTCCGTGAAAGATTTTACAGTGAATATAAAAAAGGTGACAAGGGCAAACAAAAAAGAAGGTTGGGTAGACTCCAGAAAGATATATCGTAGTAAAAAAGGTTGTTCCATTAAAGCAAAGTTGCAAATTGTATCTATTGTCTTTAATTACTAATTAAATAAGATGAACGTATTAACGTATACTTTAGTAACCTAATAATAGGATTATGTCATGTGTTACTACATGTTTATAATAAAGCTGGTAGCAATTTTTATCTGACTTTATCTTTGTCACAAATTTAACTTTTATCTAAACTTTTATCTGCTGGTCTACAAGGCCCATGTAAGTATTTGGATCTCAAAGAAACTACCTGGGGTCTACCCAGTTCTTCAATGTCTCTTGCATAATGTTATTATGAATAATACTCATAGATAATGGCTTGTTTATGAAATTCTTACTCCTGTTGGACTGCCGTTATTTCGGGCTCATTTGAAAGACAGCTTGCTCTGAAGGCAAGGGAAAATGAAAAATAGTAAATACGTTCTTGTTTGTTAGAGACATATATTTATAAATACATATTTGCTTTAAAAGCAGAACAAAGCAAATTTTATCTAAATTTTATATATATTATGATATCTTCATAAGTTATCAATGTTCATTAAGGAATGTCTCCCCAATGGTCATCAGAAATGCTTGCCACAAAAATTTTAGGTTGTAGAGTGTTATGAGACTATTTTTTTACTGTTATAGCAGCAGACTAATTGGAATATTGGAATCGATTACTGCAAGAAGTTTCAAAAATAATGCATTTTAAGAATTTATAGTTGAAATGCTACTCCTATGAAAATGACCTTAGATAATCCTGAATACTTATAGAAACTTCTATTTGCCTACACATAGATAGGATGAGGCTATAAGACAGTCATATAAAGAGTTTCATATTTAATACTGGCTGGAAAATGTATCATACAAAAATATGTGTATATTAAACTGTATTTTCTATAATTCAGTGAGCTGTTACACTGATATCACCCATTATTACCAAATACAGCATTGGATATATGCTATAAGGCACAAAGCTTTAACCAGAGCAGTATGAGATGGTAGTCATGACATATTTTCAACTGCTCTGAATAGCTTTATTGATGCAATCTATCAAAATTTTGCTTGTGGTCATTATCAAGTGTACCAGGATTGCAAGCAGATAGGCAGCTTACTAAAATTACTTTTGGGCATCTTTCAAAATAGATACATCTTCACAACAGAATATTGCAGTTCAACTTCACAGCAGCAGCATATTCAAGCTTTCTGAAATGGCTACTTCGATCCATAAAGTTACCACTATAAATCACATAATAAGGTGATAATAAACATATGCATTTTTCAGCGTGCTATAAAGCTCATGCAATTGACATGGATACAGCCAGTCTAGCAAAAGATTATTTAGGCTCGCAGTGACTCAGTAGTGATTCTTTCTGTCCGTCAATCCCCATTTTAATAAATTATATCCAGTAAGTTTTAAGGGATGCAATGAACAAAATCTGGACTTTTGACAAGAATAAACTTTGCCCCAGGTAACAGACAAACACTGTTATGAATGACACATCAATTGTACATTTTGAACATTATGTTCATGTTATGTACATCTACATATATTTTATGATTTTTATAAGATACAGATTATATAGGACCTGTAGGACCTGTATATCTGCGAGATCGCATCCTGCCACCAAATCCCTCCCACCGACCGGTGCGCTCCCACAGAGAGGGCCTCCTTAGGGTCCCGTCGACCAAGCAGTGTCGTCTGGTGACCCCTAGGGGGAGAGCCTTCTCTGTGGCGGCACCGACCCTAAACTGATTTAGAATACATAAATGGAACCATAGTATCATCCAATTTTGCCAAATGTCATATCCAACTCTAGCCTAGCCAACTAATAGGTAATAATGTTCACCTGAAGAAAAAATGAGCAAAATTACTGTTTTAAAGAAAAACTATTTTGATAGAAAACACATTCATTTAAGAAATAAATTTACCCATATACTCTGGAACCTCCTTTCAAGTAAATGTCTTTGAATATATTTCTTTGCATGTTCATTTGTAACATAGATACAGTGGATTTATGGATTTTGGTGACATAAAAGCAATAAGTGGATGCATTCAAACTAAAGACAACTTGTTTGTTTTTAATTCACTTGTAAGATTCCTTCTTTACCCTCAACTATCTATATTGGGGCAACTTATCTAGTCTTAATATCTCCAGGTTATTGAAAAGTTACTGTTATGAAAATTGGCAGCCACTGAAAGTGGACTTGAAACATACAAAGCCTTAAAAGGAAAAGGTTCCCCCACACATGTGTGCTAGTTGTTTCTGGCTCTAGGGAAATGGCTCATCTCCGTTTCTAAGCCGAGGAGTCAGTGCTGTCCAAAAACATCTTGTGCACCATGTCTTAAAAATAACATTTTACCTAGCAGTTATAATTAGACTGAACTAGGATGCTGTTGAAATACAATTCCCAGGATCCCCCAGGCCACTCTGCAGAATTGCCACTGAGAATAGTGAACATTACTCCTATGTAATATTATGTAGCAGTAATATTCACTATTCTTATTGACACTTCTGTGTAGTCCTGTATAGGATTAACATGAATTTTCTTCATAGTTAATCCTTTTTAAGAATGAAAAAAGGAGTATAGTTTATTATCAGAATTCTGTCTTACTTTGCTGATGCCTCCCTGAGCTCTTCATCCAGTCTGCATGAGTAAAGGTTATTGGTGAAGGAGAAGAAGCAAGCGGAACATAAAATAGAAGCAGGGAAAAGCAGAATGTCACTCAAGCAAGGAACATGCTTTTGAAATTATGCACCAACAAAATATTTTTTTCTAATGCGTTACTGATTTTGATTTCACTTATTTATCTGTGTGTGTGTGTATGTGTGTGTGTAGAGTCCATATGTAGACAGGTCTTGTAAAACTAGCAGGAGTTTGCAGCATGCATGCTGTGCAAAGCTGACAAAGTGATTGAAGTTAAATCCAAATTAAGGAAATTTATAACTGATCTCAATAGTTCATGCGTGACATTCATTACACAAAGCTATGGGTTCTTTTTAAATGTCAGCTGCTGAAATCCTCTACTGCCTCAGATATTCTCAGTCATTTAAAAACATCAGCACAGGCTGCAGCAGAGCAAGGGTTTTACCTTACTCTTCTCTGAATGGATCGCTCTTCATCATACCTTTCAAGATAAAAGTGGGTGAAGGACAAACATACACAAGGTCAAATAATACGCAGACATCATATCTGTGCCAAATGTATCACCTTCACATCACAAGGAACTATTCCCAATGTCAAGTTGAAGTGTAGAGTCAGCACTGAGGCTCATGTCTATGCATCTCGTGTCAATGCAAATTTAAACTACAATGTCTATTTCATTACGCATAGTGTGATCCTTTGGACCTTATTCAATGGGCTCCAGGCCTGCTTTGTTATTAGTGGGTTGGCATGTTCACACTAAGAACTACAATGTGCAGTGAGAGAACTGGTAAAACCATGAGATGTTCTGGATTTTCCCCTTCTTGTCACTTTCCAGCTACATTGAACTAATATCCTATCATCCTTAGCAATTCCTGAAAGTTTTGGACAGGAGAATAATTTATAAAGCATACAGCCCCCAAATCAGAAACACTGATGCATCCCCAAAACATCAGTGCTCAGAACATGAACACTTTGATAATTTTATCTCCACTTTCTGTGAATAAAATATATTCCCATTCTTCAATGTCTCATGCAATTCTAAAAAATATTTTGAAAACTATTAATTTTTTATTCCAAACAGATGGTATGAATAAATGAGTGAGGCAAATAACACATTGGAATAAATTCTTGGATCTTTCACAAAATCATAAGGTTGACAGATACCAAAGAGGCCACCTAACGCTGCTTAGTGCAGAATCTACGACAGCATCCTGATAAACAATTAGCCAGCCTCTGTATGGAGACTTCCAGTAAAACAGAACTCACCACTTGGTGTAGCAACCTGTTCCCTGGTTAACTACTGATGCTGTCATGAGTTTCTCCCAACTTCTAGCCTGAATTTTCTTCCTTATAGTTTTAACTAATTGGTCCTGCCCCTTCTCTTTTAGGTAACAGAGAACAAGATCACTGATTCAACCTTCAGATATTTGAAGAGTGATTTATTAGCTTCCCTCAATCACGTCTTCTATAGGTTAAACTTATTCTGATTTCTTAACCATTCCTCTTTTGTTTTTTTGGCTTAGCTTTCTTTATATAACCATACTATAATTTAAATTGTGTTTTTAAATGTTAATCAAGTAAACAAGATAAACAATTATTTTTAGTGCTGTTCAGTTTTAATCACATTGTTAAATACTTCGTAAATATTATATATTATTTAGATAAAAATAACTTTCCTTAAAAATAGCAATTCTTTTGTTTTATAATGGTAACTTATCTCATTATTATTCTCCAAATGTTCTTCACTTACTTGACAATACTTTCTGGGACATTTACATATTCCATTGGAATTAGTTCATTAAGGTCTGCCAAAGTGTTGACGTATTGTATCTTATTACTGAATTTTGAACTGAAACACAAAAAGCACAATTCTATATTGGTTAAGCAACATATAAAATAAAATATAAAATTCATCTCCAGGTTAACTAATAAGCTGCTAAAATGCAGGCTAGGGTAGGAATGATCTTTAGTGACCTTTCAAATTTACTGAAACACACTGAAACAATCACT
>JANHFK010005946.1:14518-25295 GCA_036250565.1 Sibynophis collaris
ATATCATTAACTGTTATTTGTATGTAATATATGTGTATTGTTTATATGTATTGTTTGATTTTGCAATATGCAATGTTTAATAAAAATCATTTTAAAAAATAAATTAGTTTATCAGACTATAAAAATCTTTTGAATATTAAAATAAATAAGTACAAAATTAATAAAAAAAGAAGTAGTTGATAGATTAGCAATTCTAAAGTGTTACATTTCTGAGTTTTGCTCCATCAATCCATTCATCAGAAAAAAAGCCATCTTACTGTTTGGCAGAATCTGTTTGAGAGTCTACTGTAGTATAGATCTTTAATTAGACACTCTAGAAACCAGGTTAAGTTAATTATTCTCCAGTTATGCTCCCTCAGTCCTATCCACCTTACAGGATTGTTTATAGGAAAAACGAGAGGAAGGATGCTATTTAAGCTACTTGGTGCTCCTGAACGAGAAGCCAGACCAAAGCCTAACTAATGAATAAATAAATCAATAATCAATGCATCTCTGAAGGTTTCCATTATAGAAGTAGTCATGTTCATCCATGAAACTGTTTAATAACCATTGGTAATACTTCGATTGGGTCAATCAAAATAGCCGAAAAAGATGTACAAGCTGTTGAATACCCCAGAATTTTTCATCAGGAAGATGGCACAAAAAATAGGGAAATGAAAAGAAACAAGGAAACGCAAAAAGCAAGCAAAGTGTTTTATCCTTGAGGCCTGTAAGGTCACAGTCAGTCATCTTAATGAAGTTTGCAAACTACTATTCGTGTTCTAATAATTACACAACTCTGGCAGCCTATTCTCATGGGCCCCAATTTTAAGCGTATAAAATCCATTATTTATATATCATTCTTTATTTTTTTAAAATAATATTCCAAAAATTGCATGATGAAATGCGTATAAAGCTGTATTTGCAGATAAATCTAAAGGCAGATTCAGAATGCAAGTTAGAAGCCTTTTTGCCAGTATTTTATTTGTCCCCAGTGTATTCATTTGTCATTTAAAATATATACTTCTTAGGGCCCTGAATAAGATGCTTCATTTATTTACTTTTTGCCATAAAATTACTGCTAAAGCATATTATGAAGAATAAAACCAAAGTCAGCATTAAATCCATGAATCAAGCAGATAATACAAATAACAGCAAGAAAAGAACTATTATCTTATGACCCAAATATGTCAGAAACAAATCAGTCCTTGAACACCAAAACAAACACATTTAATCCATTTTCTAACTACAAAGAGATTGTAGCAGCCTTTTTCTGGGTAATTTCATCAGACAAATGTTATTGAGGAGGCCAGTTTCGGGATATGAAGCCTCATGCTCCTTTTTGGTGGGTGTGTATGTGCAAATCTTCTGGTTTAATGCTTTCTGTGCCCTCATTGGGGAGAAGAGTTCATATATGGCGCCATCTAATTAACCCTGCTTTAATATTCTTTCGTTCTGCAAGGGGGCAGTAAATGCGTCATATTCCCCTTAGGATGCATTGTCTCCTTCTAAAATGGAAGTTTTACTTAATAAAGCATTCGTGAAGCTGCATTAAGCTTTAAGCCTAATACACAAAGCAAGCGAAGCCTGAGCTAGGTAATTGTCTGGAAAATGATAGCTTTCTACGAAACAGCACTTCCAATCTCGGTGCTCTCGGGTGCTCTCCTAATGCAGATGCAGAAATGAATGCCAGGCAAAAGATCGGCTTATAACAAGGGATTTTATTTCAATAGTTAAAGAATCAGCATCAAGAATGGTACCACAGCGATGTGAATAGAAGCACCAAAGGAAGATTAATTCTATGGTTGAGTTGGGCCAGATTCTTTTCCTAAGTCATAAATATTTCCATAGAAGAATTTTCTGTTGCTGATTAGCACATATGTTCATGTCAAGGGTGTGATAACATGCGATGTGCAATTATATTTGGTGCGGATAATTACTGTAAATTAGAAGCACTAGAATGGGAAGCTCTAGGGCCTTTTCTCTTTCTGGAAAAGTGTTCACCACCTTGTGAGTTTTTCTTTAATAGGGAAGATTACAATCTGAAGTGAATTTATACAGACAGAGTTTAGGACACGCAGAGAACAGAGTTCAAAATAAAAAAAACTGTTTAAAAAAACAAGAATAAAAACACAATGCGATATAAGAATGTTCCAGTTGGTGATGAATTCCTCTGTGGGCAGCATGTGACTAACTTTACTGGCAGCATAAGAGAAATTGGCTTACAAGCAAGGAAAGTAAATCATTAACTGAAAATAATAAAAAACGAAAGCTTTTAAAATATTCCCATTCACTTCAACTCAAGGAAGATTGTTGATAGAATTTCTAAAAGTTTTTTTTTCTGACAGATACCATATAATTTCCAGCTTTAATTAACTGTATAGTGGGTTAGAGTGATTCTGAAATAAGGGTAAACCTCCATTTAAGTAAACAACAGTCAACACAATGGGGGAAAAACCAGTGTAACAGTATGAAAGGTTTCCCTAGACCTAGAGCAGGGGTGTCAAACTCAAGGCTTGGGGGCTGGATCTGGACTGCGGGGTGCTTAGATCTGGCCCGCGGGGCCACCCTGGAAACAGCAAAGGACTGGCCCGCAGTGACTCTTCCAGTGAAAATGGGAGGGCTCCATTTTTTCTGGCAGAGTGTTGCAGGAGGCTGTTGCAGCTGAAAACGGAGCTCAGGAGCTCTTTTTCTCTGGCAGATTGCTCTGGCCACCACAGGTGTCCCCAACACGAGTGATGGCAAGCTGTCTACGCTCACCCTGTCCATGCCCATTCTGGCCCCCGAGGTCAAACAAAACCCTGATGCAACCCTCAATGATATCGAGTTTGACACCCCTAACCTAGAGGGTCCATATGTTTTTTTTGTTTTTGTAAGTCATTCAGTGGTGTTCATTTTTTATTTTTGGTCCCCAATTGGAATTTTCTTTAGCAAACTCAGCTGTGATTCTAAATGTGTGGTTCTCATTTCCTTTTTTGATCCATTCCGGACTTCTAGAACTGCCCTTGATACAGAAAATATTTGCCCATTAGCAATTTTATCTCCTTGCCTTAGGATTTCAAAGTGGCCCCAGTCATCAGCAGACAGAAAAACATTGTGGCAAATGGGACAATAATGTGAAGAATAGACATAAATAGATGTGAAAATAATATGAGAATAAGCAGTATTCTCTGTTGACTGCATTAGGGGGGGAGTGCTTTTCAGGTAGAGTAAATGACAATGGAGAGAAAAGGGAAACCAATTCCATCCCAAGGTCATATAGTCGCTATGTCTGCATACCAAAAAAGGTTTTGGCTTCTCCCACAAAAATAAAGGTGATTTTGATGTAGGCATAAATGCATACCAACTCCCACCTTATATGGCTGCCTATCTCAAATGCCTGACTATACAGCTAGCAACAATTAAAGCAGATACATAAAAGAATACAAAGAATATAAAAATCATTTTAAAAAGATAAAAAAAGCAAGACATACACAATCACTGGTACAAAACTCATCAACAATCAACATGACCCCTGATTCATGGCCACCTCCAGAATCCAAGCCTGCTCTCAGATCCAGGTTTTTAAGGCTTCACTAAAGGCCAAGTGGGCCAGGGCCAGTCTAATGTCAGGGGAAATGATACTCGAAAGAGTGGGCACCATGACTGAAAAGGTGCTCTACCAGATGACATTCCATTACAGGCAGGATCCAGAACATCTACTACATATACCGTATTTTTCAGAGTATAAGATGCACCTTTTCCCTCCTAAAAGAGGCTGAAAATTTGGGTGCGGCTTCTATTCCGAATGTAGCACTGCTCACCTGCCGACCCTTCCCCTTCGGCCTCTGCATGTCCTCTTCCTGGCTGCAGAGATTGCCACCGCCAACGGCTTGTGTTTTTGGTCTCCGCGCTTTGTGTTTTCAGCCTCTGCTAATGGCTAACCGGAACAGCTGCTGCCTTCTCTTACCCCTTCCCCAGTTCGCCTGCTTTAGTCATTGGAGCTCCTTTTGCAGCTGTTTTTCAGCCCAAACGAGCTAAGCGATCTTCCGTGCTTTGCCTGCTTTTCTTATTGCTGCTCCCTCCGACAATCAGCTGTTCTTTAGAAGCATAGCCCCAACCTTCCCCAACCTCAAAACCAGCGAGTGAGCAAACTAATGTGCTGAAGCTAACCAGGCTAAGGACTAGCCAGATAAATACCTGGTAGGCAGAATCCCCCCCCCCTTATTTTTCTCCCCCAAAACTAGACTTATACTCCAAAATATACGGTATATTAACAAGCTTTCCACCAAGGGCTAAAAAGCAAAGTTTGGAATCAGTTGTGTGCCTTTGACAAAAATTAACTAACTTTGCAAGGCCCTTAGGGTTTCAGGCAAAAGAAAAGCCAAAGCAGCTTTTAATTACTAATTTTCCCCTTTGTCTTTAGATAGCTAACTCCACTTCTCCCATTCTTAGAAAAGATAAGGAAGAAAATATATTATTACAGGTAGTCCACAACTTACAACAGTTCATTAAGTGACTGTTCGAAGTTACAACAGCACTGAAAAAGTGCCTTATGGCCATTTTTTCACACTTATGACCATAGCAACATCCCCATGGTCATGTGATTTACATTCGGATGCTTGACAGCTGCTTCATATTTATGACGGTTGCAGTGTCCCGGGGTCACGACCTACTTTTTGCGACCTTCTGAATAGCAAAATCAATGGGGAAGCCAGATTCACTTAACAACCATGTTTCTAATATAACAACTGCACTTAATAAATGTGGCAAGAAAAGTCACAAAATGGAACAAACTGTGTAACAAATTCCTCACTTAGCAACCTAAATTATGGGCTTAATTGTGATTGTATGTCGAGAACTACCTATATTAGCCAAGTAACAAGTTGTAATACTATTCAACAAATTATGAATGATCACTATTTTCATTCCTTCTTAGTAAGGGGGTATGTCCTACATACATGAATAGGCTTCTAAGGACAACTGAAAGAGCAAAAGCATGGCCATCCATCTTCACAATATTTCATTTATTGATTAAAGCGAGTAAGATAATGCCTCTACCACCCTCTCTTTCCAGTCTAAAAAGCCACTGCTAAGAGAAGCTCATTTATGATACAGATCCAATTGCCCTATAGAAACAAGGAAGATTTATGAAACTGAATGTGCAAGTCACATTTATTTTGTTTAGGATTGCTTTAATCTACACATTAATCTATTTTACCTATTGTCCTTCCTTATGGCAGGTCTTATTGGATGAATATGGCCCTTAGTATTTAGATGATAGAAGAAGAAATATAAGTACAAAATTTTTCATAAATCATTATTTCTCACACATGCCCCTTGTCACCCATTTGCTGTTTCAGATGGCAGTTCTGATGAATGGTTTCATTCCATTTTATGTCCATCCATTTTTATACATTATCAGTAGTAAAAAGGCATACATATTCATCTTGTTTATATAAAATAAAATAAACAGACTGGAGACCTGATCTCAGAACTGAGAAATCTGTTGGACTTATGAGATTCAGGTCTGCTGAGCTCTTGAGTGAAAGTTATTCTTTGGAGATTCTTCATTGTTAAATGTAACAAAATAGAATATCAGATTTGGCACTGCCTTGCAAAGTACTACAACAATGTCAGATCAGTTGCTTTATTAATTTTTATATAATTAGAATTATACTGTTTGTTGTGTTAAACTTTAATCATGATTTCATTGCCAGAATCGACTTGTTTAGGGTGCTACCCATTATTCTATATGGCTTTTTCATTTCACTATTGTTGAAATGAATCTGTTTTAAAATAATTTGAAAAAAGTAACTGTAACACTAAAACCACAGATAAAAGGTGAAAAAATAAAAACAGTACTTAAAATCACTTCAGAAGAGAGCAAACATTTCTAAATGGAATATGATACTTTTTAAACAAGCAACAGATAAACATGATTAATGTTCTGGCAACAAAGGATTTTTTAAAAAATGATAAAACAGCATCTATCTTTAAAAATAAGGGAAAGGCTGCAGTGTTTTTTACTTGCTGTTCCAAATGATATATAAAGAATACGTACAGAACACACCTGAAAGATTTATTGAAGTTAATGACTTGCACAAGAGCATTGACTGCCCATTAACCCTTTGCTTAGTCAAAAACAGGAAAACAAATTCTGCTGGAATAATTATTAATTATTTTAGGTAATGATTTTAATAATAATTGTTCAGAAAGTAATATTAGAAATACCAGAAGGAATAAGGCTATCTAATTATACTATGTTTCATATTTAAGAAGCATGTAATGAAGAATTTTGCCTCTTTAAAAAGTCATTCAGTTAATTAATATGATTATTTTTTGCTTCTAAAGATTCTCAAAAAGTAAACTCAGTGAGATTTAATGACATATGGAACACAGCCTAGGTTATACTTAATATTGCAAGCAGGAAGAGATTACATCCAGCCTCAACTATTAATAAAACAGAAGAAACATTCCACAAGCTATATTTCCCTATGCAAACCAAAGAATATTGCATATTACATTTAAATGCCATGAGGGTTGAATCACAGTCTTTATAACCAGCTTGCATTTAACTTTACAATGCAATAATATGAAACTGTCAAGAGTTTCTTCTTTCTATATAAATTCGTTGTATTTTTTAAAAAGTTCCCATTTCTAATTTAAATGCACAGTTTATTTAATAAAATACCTTTCAAGTAATTTGCTTCCTGTCTTCCTGCTTAGCTGGGAAGGATACACCTTTTCTACTACAGGAACAAGTTGGTTTTTATTTTAAGCATACTTAGCTCCTGAAAGAGATACAAGAAGTAACTGAGCAACAGACAAAAAATTATCATACTTTTCTTAAAATCGTCAGGGCTAATATTTGAAGGACATTAATTCCATACTGCAAAAAGCCAGCCCTTTTCAGAAAAAAAATGTTCCATGAAGAATTTCACAGCTGAATTGGGAAGAAGAATCATATTTCTGCTCAGACTGTAAAGCAACATTTCTGAAAGGAACTATAGATGATTCCAAGCAGATGTACAGTGTTCTCATCTTAAAGGAATTTTTCTCTATGTATGTATATGTAGAATACTGGCAACAGATTGCACAGTATATTTTAAGTTATTTGCAAGGAAAGAGGGAGAAAATCTATGGTAGGTTATATGCTAGACTTCTGTGTGTTTGACTTAAAGAGAAATAAGAATTTTCATCTATCAAAGAAGATAGTAGAATGCAATAAAAAATTGTACTGAGTCAAACCAGTGAGTCCTACTATGTCAACAGGTTCTTCTGCTTTTGACCTCTCCCTGGACTTTCAAGCCTTATGGCTTTTAGGTTTTTTAAAAAAATGTTCTTCTGTAGTTAGTTTTATTGGAAGATTGTAGGACAAGATGGAATATCTTGGTTTAAGGAGTGTTTGTGCTACTTGTGGTTAGAGCCAGAGTCTTTTCAGAAATTCTTGTTATGTCAACAAATAATAATCTAGCCCCAAGTCTGAAAAGCACAAGGCAAAATATCTATACAGCTGGTCTCCAGACTACTTTTGAGTTGCTTCATCAATACAGTAGAGATTCTTATCGCTAGACGTGTTTCATCAAGCATCTGAGAAACCTCTTCTAAGTTCCAGTTCAGGAAGTGTGATAACAGCTCCTGACTATGCATTATAAACATTAGCAACAACAACAGCAGAACGTAACAACTTTGTATTCTATTTATTAACTGCCAGAATTTGGATATACTGCTTGATTCAGGTAAAACAATCCATTTGTTATTGTCTAGGCTGAATAACAGCCCATCCTCATCTATCCCACGGCCATACAGGAGAAGCTGTCAATATCTGGCTAAAATTGAACGCAAGCAAGATGCAGTTTTCTGATGTCTCTTCATGGAATGACTCTGTCTCTGAGAAAGCAGGTCATTGATTTGGGGCTCCCTCTGGCTAAGAAGGTGTAGTCATGGCCAGGGAGCCTTTTCCTAACTTTGTCTGGTATATCGATTATACCTTATGATTATGTTCCCATTAGTTACTGTGTGGCTTACTACAGTGTACTTTATATGGCTTCCTTTCAAAATCATGTGGAGGTTTCAGTTGTCCATAATGTAGCTCAAGTGTTGCTTGGTATATGCCAGTGAGAACACATAATACCTATCCTCTGGGCTTTATACTACTTATTTGCATTCTAGTGTATTCAAAGCTTTGGTTTTATTCTTTAAAGTTCTACATGATAAGGCACTGGCAGACATACTTACAGGATGTCTTTCTCCAACAAGTCCCTGCCTAGCTGTATATCTCAGGAGAACCTGCTGGTGTTTCTCTATGATGCTCCCAAACACTGCATGTTTGGTTGGTGTCCCTCCACTTTTGGACACCTCCCTCTGGGAATTTAATCTGCTGTTATACCTTTCTGCAAGGTATTAGGAAAAAAAAATGTTGGGGGAGAGGAAAAGCCTATGACATACAAATTAACAACATTAGGAATAGGGCCGTGTGTACATCTTGTTGTTTTGTACTGATGTATGAAAGTCTCTTTGGATGCAGCATTAGTTAATTAATCTGAATGTCCAGCTCATCTCTTCATGGACATATCCTTATCATTTTATTGGCAACAGAACATAAGTGATTTATAATTGCCTTTTGCTGATCGGTTGAGAAGCAAATCTTGCTAAATTCAGATCTCCAATACCAGAAAACAGATGGCAATATGGATATCACAGGATTCTAGCCTCTTGCCTACATTAGCAACTAGTATTTCACACAAGTTAAATTTTGTGGGACATTTTTCAAAAGCAGCCCTATCATGACAGGAACCTATTGTAGATGTGCTGCCAAATCTGAATGGCCCACGAATAGGTACAGGTGGCACACACGCAATGATGCATACAATATTGTTTTTAAAAATGTGATTGAAATTGAACAAGCTGCATCTTTTCTTTTACAAGGAAGCAAGCTGGAAAAGTTGTTTTCATACGCTCTATGGTTTTACTATGGGCTTTCCAAACTTAAATGTAACCATTGTATAAACACTTGGGGTCAGGATCAAGGATGCACAAGTGATCAACATACTTTTATATATATATAAAGCTGAGAACACCAGCCTGAAGATGACGAATGAGACTTTGTCGAAATGTCGCCAAGACACTTCCAATTTCACGCAGGAGAAAACCCGAACAACCAAAGACCTACATACAAACACCCGCGAAAACCTCAGAAAACAAGTATGTATGTATGTATGTATAAACTTAAAAACACAGGTATTTAAATGTATCTCCCAGAAATGCACCTTTGAAGGTGACTTTCCAGCCCCCAATTTAATTCCTGTTTTGTGTGGCTAAGAACAGCAACATCCGAGAAACTGCAAAACTTTCTGTCTATCCAAGGATTAGCCTGAGCATCACTTCCAGGCAGGCGTCGCCTCCTGCAAAAGCCAGAGGTTACAAAACAAGTCTAAAAATTGTTCTATGGATTTAATAAAAGGAGGTAAATGGCATATGCCAGAGTTATTTCCTTTGTAATTAAGAAAGCAGTCTAGGTTGGAAGAATGTAAATTGAGGCTGTTGTAATTACTTGTTACTCTTTGATAGGAAATCAGGCAGGCAATTCATCCAAGTACCTTTAAGTAAATTGCACGCAGCACACTGTAATTCAACCTCCCATTTATATTTGACTTCCAGCAATTATCTTAAGTTCATCTTCCCCTGCTTGACTTAAAAAGAAAATCATTATAGAACAGAAATAAGAACACTGACAAAAATGTGCATACTATTTTCTTTTGTTAGTTAGCGACCATTAGTTGCATGAGGTCTGTATCTATATAACATAATAATGTGCAACTAAGGTAAATGGATGAAATCTACTGTAATGTAAATCCGTACCACAATTTCCATGGCCAAGGAGATTCTCAATCCTATGGGTCAAAAGTGCTTTTTCAAAAGACAACTGGACTTTCTTGGATTTTTCTTTGAAATGACAAGAGTTGGAAGGGACCTTGGAGGTCTTCTAGTCCAACCCCCTGCTCAAGCAGGAGATCCTATCCCATTTCAGACAAATGGTTGTCCAATCTCTTATTTAAAACCTCCACTGTTGGAGCACCCACAACTTCTGGAGACAAATCTTTCCACTAGTTCATTGTTCTCATTGTTTCTCTTTAGTTCTAAGTTGCTTCTCTCCTTGATTAGTTTCCACACATTGCTTCATGTTCTGCCTTCAGAACTACTACTCCAAACTACTTTGGAGAATAGTTTGACTCCCTCTTCTTTGTGGCATCCCCTGAGATATTGGAACTTTGCTATCATGTCTCCCCTAGTCCTTCTTTTCATTAAACTAGACATACCCAGTTCCTGCAACTGTTCTTCATACGTTTTAGCCTCCTAATAATATTTTTTGCTCTTCTCTGCACTCTTTCTGGAGTCTCAACATCTTTTTTATATCGTAACAGGATGCAATCATTTCACTTCTCATCCCAGAATCTTCTTTAGTTCAGTTCTTCTTCAGTTCTAAACTGGAGAAGCTTCTTGGATGAGAAGCAAAACATTTTTAAGGAGAAACCAAGGAAGTCCCATTTGCTTTTTGAAAAGCACTTTGGGATAATTTCTATGCCTGCTTATTTTTGAAATGCTCCCCTGTTCACT
Source organism: Sibynophis collaris (assembly GCA_036250565.1). Taxonomy (NCBI): domain Eukaryota; kingdom Metazoa; phylum Chordata; class Lepidosauria; order Squamata; family Sibynophiidae; genus Sibynophis; species Sibynophis collaris. Next base: position 25,097 of record JANHFK010005946.1, read on the forward strand.
CAGTGGAACTTACTTATCAGAAAGTGCGTATAGAACTGTGCAAATTGCATATTACAAATAAATGGACTTAGTTTTAATTTAATTAATTTTATTTTATTTTATTATTATTATTATTATTTTTATTTTTATTTGATTTATATGCCGCCCTTCTCCGGAGACTCAGGGCGGCTTACAATGTGCTAAGCAATAGCCTTCATAC
>JANHFK010005948.1:0-15200 GCA_036250565.1 Sibynophis collaris
GTTCTATTGCAAAGCTGAGTTTTTATATACATTGTTTAAATCCTTATGTCTTATCTGGAAGATCTTAAAAATATCCCCTCAATAGATATGTGAGCAATGGATGCAAACACAGGGTCACCATCTGATATGATTCCTGTCTGTTTGGGGCACAGCTATAATATATATCCTCCTTATCCCAAGCCATATTACTGACCCATCTAGTTCCTCTGCTTTTAAAAAGACTACAATACTCCAAGAGTTTACTCAGGAGTCAGTTTTAGCCCCACAGGATTTAACTTCAACTTTCTGCTTGAAGTCCATAAACTTAATAATTGAGCTCCATATTCTCCTCTGGAAGAATACACATTGATATGACTCAGTTGGAATTCTGATGAGGCAAAAACTATTGTATAAAGAATTCTGCAAACTAAATAAAACCAGTGGCCTATTATCTCAGTTCTGTAAATGGCAGAAGTATATTTATATTATAGCTATTTATAGGATTGATTTGCAAAATAAATTGGAATTAAAATGTCTTTTTGTTAATGATTGGGTACTTAAAGCTAAGGGAAGTCCAAGCAAGTTTGTTTTCCATGTGTGGCAGTTTTCTTTAAGATACTTCTGGTTTGTATGCGTAGCTGAGTATACATGCTGCAGGAAGCCAAATCCGAATAAATCCAAAAATAAGTAAATAGTTTTATCAAAAAAACTCAAGTTCTGAGCTGTGAGTTGAGAAACTAGTGACTATTGTTTAACTGTTTCCCAACAAGGGAAAGAGATAATAAATCTCTAGGCTAAAGAACTTGAAGAATCTCTAATTTAATGAACATTATGTTGATAGTGTGTGTCATACTTCCAATCAGTAGATAGTAACACAATGATTTGTTTTCCTCCAGGTAAACTGCTTTAGGTTTCTCTTATTCGGGCACTTTTCCATGGGTTAAGAATATGGAAACTTGGCCATGTTTGTGGAACGTTGTATGTGGTGATTTAAGAAAATTTATTTCTTCAATCATTCATCTTCTCTATTAATTATATGTGATTTAAAGGTAAGAAACACAATGAACTTGTACCAATAGAGATAATTTCCTGTCAGATATATCAACAAAGACCAAATCTTACTTGATGTTAGACATTGTTCTACCCACGTGTCCCCTGCCATAACAGTGCCACATCTTTTCCAATTTCTGCATCATTCTTAGAGATTACTTAATTAATTTCAAGTCAGAAAAGAGATATCCTTTTGATAGCATCAAAGACACTCTTAAAATGAATCCAAGTTAGGATCCTAGTTAATTAGGAGAGTGGAGATGGTGACGTTTGACCCAATAACCATACAAAGTAAATGGATGTTTACTTCATTCACTCTAAAGTTCTGCGAAAGGAAAGTGGAAAACAATTGGAATTTTCCCATCAACAATAGAGGCATTCAAATAGACAACATATAAATAATTGTAATGAAGCAGTGTACAATGTATCTTATGGCATGGAACTTTCTTTCACAGGGTGAAAAATCTTGCCTTAAGAATTTATTATTTTTTTCTCTTAGGTCATGCTTCATCAGATTAGACCTTCAAGGATGCTGTATTATTTGGCCAAGCAACTCGTCCACAGGTGTTATCCTTCCAACTTCCAATGTTTCCCACACCTATTTCCAAACATTCTACTTACACCCACATAAGATGACCTGACGGCACCTTCAAAGTAACAGGTGAAAAACAGTGATGTCAGTAAGGGGGCAGAACAAAGAAAACAGGGTGAAGTGTTATGTGATAGCATATACAAAGGAGGTGGAACCAATGTGTATGATGTCAAATACAGGGTGGCCCAACATTATTTTTGTCATTTTAATAAAAGCCACAAGGTCTTATGTCACAGGATTCTTCTGTGGATAATGTAAAAAAGACCACATGTACCACTTTAAGTTCCCTGGGGGGAAAAAACCCAATATGCTAAATAAAAAGAGCTAACAACTTTAATCCTTACGCTATATAGACCATCCTGATTCAGAGCCAGTGTGTCTCCAAATATGTAGGGGAAGACAGTGAGGGGAAAAGCAGCAACACAAGAAGATTATTCTTTTATATCTTTGTTGATGCTTCCCATTAACATCTGGCTAATCTATCAGAAACCAGGTTGTGCATTGAAACAATTTATAATACCTTCTAACCATTATTCTAGTGATGTATTAATTCAAACTGGCTTTCTATTTCCATAGTGATGGATGTGTGATACTTTGAATCACTTGCGTCCTACGTCTGAAGGCAACTTGCATCCTCCCTTACCATTGATTGCAGTCTCTGATTAAACTTTGCTTTGATTCAGGAAGGATTCACTCAGGTTCTTTATTGTCAAGAGAAAGTACAGGTTGTCCTCAACCTACGACCATAATTGAACTTGAAATTTATGTTGCTAAATGAGACATTTGTTAAGTGAGCTTTGCCCCGTTTTACGACTTTTCTTGCCACCATTGTAAAAATGAATCAACGAATCATTGTTAAGTTAGTAACCCAGTTGTTAGGCGAATCTGGCTTCCCCATTGACTTTGCTCTTCAGAAGGTCACAAAAGGCATTCACACGATCTGGAGACGCTGCAACTGGTATACATATGAACCAGTTGTCAAGCATCCAAATCTTGGTCACATGACCATGAGGATGCTGCAATGGTCATAAGTATAAAAAATGGTCCTAAGTCCCTTTTTTCCAGTGACATTGTAACTTCAAATGGTCACTAAATGAACTGTTGTAAGTCGAGGACTATCTGTATTGCATTAGTACTAGTAGGATTCCCCAGTCAGCTGAACTTCATGATACCGTATAAGAATGCTATGTTTATTTTTCCAATTCCCAATACCAAAAAGTTCCTTAGGTAAGTGTAATTGTCCCAAAAGTTTCATTATATAGTTTGCTATGGGCCTGTGGAAGAGGCAGATTCAAACTCCAGGTACTAATTTTCTGAACAGATATCTTCCATCAATGTCATTTGACAGTTCATGGAAAATTCTCTGCAGCTGAACAAGGGCAACTGAAATATTTTACATATCACATCTTAGAAAGGGTTATATATAATTAAGGGCAGGATCCAGTGACTATTATAGATCATTCTATGGTTTTGTGAAAACAAATATGAAACCTAGAAGGCTATATTTGTTCAAATAGGTGGCATCCTACATAAATTATGCACCTTTATGCTCAATAGGAATTATGTGCTAATGTCTCTCTTGCAAATGCTGTGTATATTGACTAAATTATGAAGAAACACATGCAGAATGGAACAGACCACAGCAAAATTGGGCTGCATTCTTAGAATTCCTTCCATAGGGTTAATGGTGCAGCCAGAACAGAAACCAGATTCTCCCCCCTCCCCCTTTCCTTTGCTGTTAAAGGCAAATGTGGTGAATTAAGTCTGATTTGCATGGATTTTGCATATACAGAGTTTGGAATGTGACAGCAACCGATAAGCTGTTTAAGTTCAAAGAAAAGTGTCAAAACTCCTGTTGGTATGTATGGTATTGCACATACCAATTGTCCCTTTTGCACTTCTCCTGTGTAACATTCTTTCTCCAAAATTTTGAAGACAAAGAAGCACAGTAAACTATGAAAGTGTTTTGCATTCATTGTCAAGGATAGGGTTGTTTCTGTCTTCCTACAGAGTATACTCATCTGTAAGTCAATGTTTCCTAACCTCAGCAACTTTAAAATGTGGGGCTTCAACTCCCCAAATTCCCAAGTTAATATGGGCACTTCCTCTCATGATCAGTAATGTTACTATCAGAAGTGGCTCTCCAATTAAAGTTGTGTTCTTCTTTCATTCTCTGTTATGCTTTTCATGTCCATTCTGGTATATACAAACCCAGTTCTTGAACAGTTTATTGGTGGCCTACCTGATGAGAATAGAAGCTCCTGCATAGGAAAATGCATTTCCGGCTCCATTAGACAAATAAAATCCATCCTGTTAATGCCAGCACAGAAACCACCAATTTTTAAATGGATTTGAAACCTTAACTAAGAATAAGTACATGCTGTCTGCATATAGGACACATTCTCTCATCCCAGGTTAGTAGGGAAGACAAGGCACTGATTGTACAGGGCACATATTCAAGTGAAACCCAAAATGTTCCATCCTTCCTCCTCCCATTTGTTTTTCTCTTTGATGAAACAGCTTCTTTGGCTATGCCTTGCTAGCTTAAAGACCTTCACCCCGTTAGTGAATGAGAAGCTAAAGACAGTAAATAGAATTGCAAATGAAAAGTGCTTTACTGAAACTGGAAAAGGGCAAGTCAAGCAAACATGAATGATTGGCTTGAATCTTGAGGAGCAACAGAGAAGCTTATGGGAAGCATTATAATCCTCCATGTGACTTTTTTTTTCTTTTTGACCAAACATCAGTTAAATCATATAGCTTGAAGGTTAATGGAGATCATGGGTGCAAAAATGTAACACCTCTGATAACCACCAGCCGGGCTAATAGATTTTAAATATATTTTTTTCCTTCAAGATTAGAGTGATCTATGGAAGATTAGGGGTTAAATGGAATAATGTCTCAGTTTATAACAAGCTGCACTTGAATTTTGAGACAAGCATTCAGTTCTTTGAAATGTCAGATTTGATAAGTCCTTGGATGGAAAGATGATCAGAAAAGCCCACAGCTGTCAGCTATACTGGGAAGTCAAAAGAGCACTGGCAAACCCCCAAATTGGTCTTTGCCTTTAAAAAAAGTATCTGTTGCCAGCATCATGGACAGGGATGACTTAATTCCTTAACAAGCTGAACCTGCTGCTTTCAGGAACAACTCAAAAGAATTTGTGAGGCTCTTCTTAATATCTTTCTAATCTTAGGATTTGTGATGAGAACATTTGCTCATTGCCCAGAAGGATCCTTGAAAAGCAAAGTTGCTTTGGCTATTTATTGACTTTCCAGATGGTTCACTTGGTTAGATATTAGTTCCTTCCCTTTCTAACTTTCCTTCAATATTTATTATTTTGATCTTTGTAAGTTTGGAGCAAATGGAATGACCTCCCATGCTGTCCTGAATTTAGCATCAGTATGATCCAGGTTCAGTCCACAGTGCAAAGTTCAACCACTTCCTTCCCACCAAAGTTTGTCTTTGCATAAAACACTAAAAAGAGACAGTTTGGTGTAGTGTTAAGCCATTAGACTAGAAACAAGGGGATTGTGAGTTTTTATTACACCTTGGGCATAAAGCCAACTGGGTGACTTTGTGCCAGTCACACTCTCTCACCCCTAGGAAGGAGGCAATGACCAGGGGTGAAATCCAGCAGGTTCTGACAGGTTCTAGAGAACCTGTAGCGGAAATTTTGAGTAGTTTGGAGAACCGGCAAATACCACTTCTTGCTGGCCCCAGAGTGGAGTGGGAATGGAAATTTTGCAATATCCTTCCACTGGAATGGGGAGGGAATGGAGATTTTGCAGAATCCTTCTCCTGCCACGCCCACCAAGCTGTGCCATGCCCACCAAGCCACGCCCAAAGAACTGGTAGTAAAAAAAAATGGATTTCACCACTGGCAATGACAAACCACTTTTTTAAAAATCTTGCTAAGAAAACTGTAGGGACTGTGCAAACAGTCTCTGAGAATTAGACACAACTGAGCAGCAGAAAAAAAACTAAAACCAGTCAAAACAACACCACAGAATTCAGCTAAAATGTGTTGCCGGTTCTTATTAAGGGGGTGGTAGACACTGAGAGCATTTTATTCAGGTGGACATGATGTCAGGCAAGAGATATTGGGGGTGAAAGTGGGATAGACTCCCTTCTCCTGAGTTGGTCTCTACTCATCTGTAATAGAATTCCTTTACAGTAGTAAAATTTTATATAGAGATTTTAGAGAGCTGCAAACCATCAAGATCTTTTATCTAAGAACTTTTAAAAAATTATCAACGGTTACACTGCATGAATAGAGATTTTTTTCCCCTCTGCCTACTTATATTTTGTAGTCATATGCATTTTAATTAGACCTTCATACTTCCAATTGTATATGGTTGTAGTTCTCCCCCATTTCCTTTATCCTAGCCCCAAATAGACCTACAGTAAATTTCAGCTTTTTGTAGCATAGGCGATTTTGGCAAGAACCACTTATTGGCACAGTATAGTCACATATTAGAAACACAGCCATTGCATTTCCTTCTGACATCCTTTGCTTTAAAAGAGGAATTAGGAGTAAGGTCACCGAATCCTACTGATTTCATTGACAGAGCCATGCATCTACTTAATATTGTTGCATGGCAGATCAGAAACTACAGCTTTTGAAAAACTGTTCCTTTTGATTTTGATATATCAAGATAATTTGTCCCTCATTTAATACCCAGCCTCCAAGGACATTTGCAATCAAAGAAATGTGGAAAGACAGGAGCAGGCACAGATGGCATTTTTGTCCCATTGCTTCAAGTGTTCTTTTGTTATTCATGTGTGTTGCTCAGAGGGATTGAAGTCAAAAGATCAGGCATGCAGACAGACATTGCATTGTTCATTCTGTCAAATGATAATATGTTATACTGGTTTGACCCAGGAGAAAATTGCAAGTTAAAGCATCATAAAAAGGAACAGTTGTCAAAAGAATGTCACCATCATCCATTTTTATCTTATTTGGTTTGGCACCCATGGTATACTTCCAGCTCAGTACACACACACATACACATTGGTAGACAAATATTTTATTAGAAAAGTCTCCCTTGCATTTCCCCCCCATAATGACATCAGAATCAAAAATAGACAGAATAAGAAATCTCCAGGAGCAGTGATTTTATTTTTGCCCAATTCACCTGAGGTCATTTACACTCCTTTGGACATTTACGGGATCAAGTGTAAGCCCCACTGAAGCCTCACTAGGATTGTCATATGCAACAGCTACACATTTTTGACAGGAATGTGTAATGGCTTTTAATCTAATAAGGCTCTTTCTAAGGCTTCAGAATCAAACACTGGGGGGAAAAATCTATGCAGACATCATGGATGGGAGGAAGAAGGACAGCATAAGAAGGCATTAAAAAGTCAGAGGAGTAAACCCAAATAGTTTTGACTCTTGCTATGGGAAATAAAAGGGCAGCCTGCAACAGATTTTCACCATCCAATTTTAGCCCTTGATAGAAACATGACTTCCCACCCTAATTTTAGCCAATATTATATAATGCATAAGGAAAGTGTGTATAATTGAGCTTAGGTTTTTAAGTAGAAGGACAGAAGATATATTAGGGCTTAGAAAAGAAAAAGGCAGATTTAATAGCAATTTCCTCATGAATTGTCAGGTGTTGATAAAATATATGTGTACATATGTTTAGAAGTATGGTGTCTTATCTTTAATATCTTCCAGGAGAGTTTTTCTATTATACTTCACAACAATAGCATTCTGCCTACACCAAACCCAAACTAAACCTTATTTTTAAAAGCAAGAGTTTGGGCTTGTACAATACACAAACTCTACACTTTGTTCTTCAACTACCATCTAACATTGTATATATCACATACCATTGCTTTTGGTGATTAGGACACTTTTGACTAAATTCACCTGACTAAAAATTAAATTGAGTTTTCCAGATTTTTTTTTTAACGTGATATCTGTAAACAAAAAAATCGGATGATTAAAAAGTCAGGTTTTTATTTATATATATTCTTATTTAAGAACACTTCCATCACTTTGTTTTCTTCTCTGCATGTCACTTTACACTGATAAAATAGTAGATTTCAGTAGTAAACAATAAAAATGTAAGTATTTTTTAAGCGGATGAGAAGCATAAGCTTTCTCCCATTCAATAAGTGAGATATTAAGCATGCTTAATATCAGCTGGATCATGCCATGTTTTCAGATAAGAAGAAAGTCCAACTAATTCAACCCCATTAGTGAATATTACCATGCTTTACTTTATGGTATTCTTGTATTCAAATGGAATGCAGAGAAAGGAAAAAGAGGGTGGATTTTCCAAAGGTAGATTTATGTCTGAAGCGATCACCCTGTTCTGCTTTAATGTCAAAAAGTCTGAAACCAATTATTTCTGATTGACTAATGTGAAAGTGAAAAGGATATGCTCTTCTTTACAATTTTTATGAGGAGTAGAAGTCTCTGTATGATTTGAAGCCGCTGAATTCTATGAACATCATTTCCTGGAAACATGTTAAGAAACTTTGGTCTGTCTAAGAAAAATGGGGAAGAGAGTCGCTCACATGAAGTCCTTTCCCTGACATATTGTAGTTCCTCTTTCTCACTTCTTACACAAGACTCCTCCTGTCACGAGGCCTCCATTTGTTTACACCTCAGTTCCCTCTCTTGTATACAGAGTATTATTGACAGACAGACTGTTGTAGAAACTGGTGTTGAACTGGTTAAGCACTGAACTGCTATAGCCAAGATGACCAGAGGACATGGAATTGGACCATTCACCACTCCCGTGACTGGGAAGAGGCGTGTATGTGTTGAAGCCTACCATATTCTGTCCCATTTTGTCCCCGGCATCATTGCCAAGTCCCAGGGGCACCGAGCGGTTCATTGAATTGGACCCGTTCATGTAAGCTGTCATGCTGGAAAGAAAATTGTTGAGGCAGGGAGTAGTGGATGGTGGTGGTGGAGACCTCTTTTCAGGCGAACTCTCGGTTCCCGATGAGTTTTCCAAAATATCTTGGTGTTCTGGAGCCTTGGGACTGCCACTTAAGGCACTGTCCTCTGATTTGTCAGAAGCTAAAGTCACTGTGCTGGCATTACAATCAGATTTCTTCTTCCTTTTTCGCCGAAAATTTCCATTGTCAAACATCTTCTCACAGTTGGGATCCAGAGTCCAGTAATTGCCTTTCCCTGTTAGAACAAGAGCAAGAAAACATAAATATAACTGAAGCCAACAAAGAGCAGGTTCTCAAGGCTTAGTTTGGCTTGGATTCAGAAAAAGCAGCAGATTGGGCAACACCCTTTAAAAAAAAAGGGGGGGGGAGGAGAGGCTGCTTGTATTCAAATAACTCTGGCCAGGCCCTGTCCAGGTTGCCTTGAGGTAAAACTGAACTTTTAACAGTTTGTGCTTATCAGACACAAACAAAAATCCCTACTTCTTCAACAAAATACTTGACAGACCCCTAATTAGCATCAGGAGAATTTACTGAAATAAAGCAGAATTTGACCTTGGGCAAGACTGCAGGTAGGAATGAGGGAGGGTATTTGGAAGTGTCTCCCAGCAATTGTTTTATTCACCAAAAGAAATTATAAGGAAGAAACAGTTCACTTCACAGCCAAGGAAAGAGCCAACTGACCACAGGAAAAATGCTCCAGTGTCTTTACTCAACAAGCAATGCTTCTCAGAGCACAGAATGATCAATTGCCAACTTCTTCTTATCCCAGAACTGTTAAAGGCATAGAATCAAATGCTGGCAAAGTGTGGCTTAGGGATTTATATTTGTGACTATCAAGTCATGTGAATTTGGTAAAGGAAGAGGCATCTCTGCAGTTTAGTGGTCTCAAAACATTTTGCCCCAATGACCCACACCACACTGTCTTTTTTTTAAACCATCAAACGCCCTTTCCTGTGCTGATCTAAAGCCCGTCCTTGTTATTGTTATTGCAATTATGATTAGATGAGTTCAAAGACACCAAAAGCCTCTTGTAGAGACCCTGCCTGTATTTACAGTGAGCGAGACAGAATCAGAACCTGGCTCAGAAGATCTTTTGGCTGAAATCCTGGTAATCTGAATAGGAAAGCGAGTATTAAGAAAGCTTCTTACCTGGATCATCTTCATCCCGGGGCACCTTCTTGAAGCAGTCATTGAGAGACAGGTTGTGACGAATGGAGTTCTGCCAACCAGCCTTGCTTTTATTATAGAAGGGAAAGTTGTCTGCCACGTATTGGTAGATCTGACTGAGCGTCAGCCTCTTGTCTGGTGCCCCATGGATGGCCATGGCAATCAGGGCAGAGTAGGAATAAGGTGGCCTGACCAGCTTCATCAGCTCCTCTTGAGAAGGCATAGGGAGCCAGCCCATTTCATTCCCTGTCAAGCCATGCATGTTGGGCAAGAGCTGCCTTTGCATTCCATAGGCTGGTGGGATGTATGGACTGCCATTGGATCCTGGCAGGTAAGGTGGAGAATTAATGGAAGGTCCGTTTAACCACAAGTAAGGATTGGGTGCAGCAGAGTAGTCCCCTGTTTCAAAGTTGGTGGGCCGTTGCGGGCTAGGAACATTCTGTGGGTGGAAGAAATTTTCATAGTAGATGTTCATTTCAGGTGGTTCCTGGCCGATGCTTGGAAATTGCGGGCTGCAGCGTGGAGGTGAGTGTATCTGTGGATCAAATGAGCTCATAATCTAGCTCTGGCAGTAGCCCAAGTTCCAACACACCTGTGTTAGTCCTTTCCCTGAGACAGGTGCATCATCTGTGCTAGCTAGCTCCAGTACTTATACACCTGTAAATGTTTAGGTTTACTTTCCAAGACTCAGCCTCGTGCATCCTGATAGGCTGGAGATCAGGGTGATATCCCTTTTTTGGAATGCTGACAGCTCAGGCCAGTAATAGATGTCACATTAACCAAATTTGAAAGTTACAACTGTTTATCTTTTTTAAATGAATGGAGGAATTTTCCACTAGTGTGATTGACAGGAAGAAAGCTGAAAATTACTTGCAGGTAAAACTGATGATCCTTTTCTTCAAATTCAGACAGACCACAGCAGTAAAGACAAAGGCAGTTTAGGAACTTAGTTATTTTTTTTCAAGGTTTAGAGTTGCAAAGGCAGATGAAAAACTTTTTTAAAAAAAATATTATTTCCCGGTTCAGGAATCCTCAAATTTTATATTATCTGTGCATTAACTAGGGAACAAGTGTGTGACTTGCTTGGAAGCTGTTCAGTGATATAACAAATTGTTGGGGTGTTTGCTCAGGAAAAAGAAAAAAAACCACCACTCACAATGTTCAAGGAAATTTCTTGTCTGGTGACAATGCACAAGATTGTAAATCACTCTTTTTTTTTGGCATCTTGGCCTGGTCATAGCAGTCAGAGGAAGTGACCAAATCTTGAAGTTTCTACTTTGGGATTAAATGAACAAAGCCCATGTCAGGTACTTTTCAAATTTACTACCTTTCATGATTTAGGAAAATTGACTTTTAAAAAACAATGTCAAATCAGACTAATGCATATTTACAGTTGCTTCCTTTTAATGGGCACACTGCCTACGTCTTCATCAGATACATGACTCCCAGAAATGTCTCGAGAGCTTTTCAACATGAAGATATAAATGATAAGGAAAGCCACATAACATAGAAGGAAAAAGACAGCTTTCTACACGAAACCGAGAACTAGAAGGAGCTAATATACCCAACGGTGTCCACAGAATGTATAATTTAATGTGTCGTTTAAAGTTCTAAGTTAGTGCTAAAAAAAAAAATTCAGCAGCTATATTATAATCTTGCATATGTCTTGCATTATGCATAGCGTATCCAATGCCTTTCTATTACCTTTTCCTAAACTTTTTCGGCACTTAAGAAAAGGGGTGTTAGAATTGATTCAGGAAGAGATGGCCAGCCAGGCTTAACAAGAGGGGAGGGAGTCAGGAAATAAAACAAAGGGAGCTGGGCTACATCACACTCATGGTAGAAGAAGGACTTTTTATGTTTGCTTTAAACACATTAAGTCCATGTTAAGCTTTCCATTTTAATGCCAAAGGCCATTTTCCTACTACAAAATATAAAAAAACTAGCCAGAAGGTTTTTTTATTGAATGTGTTGTGTCTAAGAAAGGCCCTGAGATTCAGAATTGCTCAGCAGGGAGCAACACATACAAATTCATCAGGTGAAGACTTCTCTTTTTATTGATTGCTGTGATAAGGGAGGCTTCTGAGTTTCGGCCTCCCTATAAGTTTTTCCCAAGTTTGGTAACTATGCATTTGAGGGCTCATAAAAACATAAGATAAATAAATGAATACCCCAGTGACAATATACTTTGACAATCTTGAAAGAAAAAAAATATATTTGCTTATTATTTTAAAAAAATCTGTCAGGGTAATCCCTCCATTAGGGGAGATTTACAATTTATACAATCACCCTAAAGATCAAATTTACATAAATGTGTCTCAGAGGCTTCACCACAATATAAATCTTTCAACAGGAGTCATCTCATCTTTCCTTTCCACCTAAGTATTGTCCCAAATTCTTCAATCAACATAGCTTTAAAAGAAGCCAATACAAATTGCCACAAATTGCCACCTGATCAACCCATTTAAGGTCATGGTGGTATTTTTTTAGGTTCTTCCAATGATGTCTACATGCAGAAACATGTATGAGGACATATTGCAATGCCCAGATGTATCTGAAAAGTTATTTAGCCACAACAAGGTGATAAAAATGCTGATCATTTTGCAAAAACATACAAGCTGCACAGAGATGCCACAGTACAGGCAAGATTGACATGACAGGGCATGCTAGAGTGATATATCATAGGAAAAAAATGGATAGCTTTCCCATCAAACCTGCTCAGATTTTTTAAACCCAAGTCCAGGTTTTAATCTGAGAAATAATGTGAGAATCTTAAATACAACAATTTCCATTAACAGAAGAAAGAGACAACACAGGTAGGACAATTCGTGTTTCACAGAAAATTATGCCTGGCACACAAACTAATAATGAGTGGGTGTTTAATAAAAAAAAGGGGGGGACCCGGTGGCTCAGTGGCTAAGATGCTGAGCTTGTCGATCAGAAAAGTCGGCAGTTTGGCGGTCCGAATCCCTAGCGCCACATATCGGAGTGAGCTCCCATTACTTGCCAACCAAGCTTCTGCCAACCTAGCATTTTGAAAGCACGTAAAAATGCAAGTAGAAAAATAGGGACACTTTGGTGGGAAGGTACAGCGGTCCATGTGCCTTCGGCATTTAGTCATGCCAGCCACATGACCATTGAATCGTCATCAAACAGTGCTGGCTTTTTGGCTTAGAAACGGAGATGAGAACCGCCCCCTAGAGTTGGGAACGACTAGTATGTATGGGCGAGGGGAACCTTTACCTTAATTTAAAAAAATTACAGAGTGCACTGGAATTTAGAAAATTACATCACAGAGGATTCTTCCTAATGCAGGAGATGCTGCTTTTCCAACACAGGTACTGTAACTTCCTCTAGATGTGAGGGATGTACCTGTGACCTTCCTTCAGTATATAACAGCTGAAACAGTGCCACTTAAAATACAGCCCCTTCCAATCTGTCCCACTATAAATCATAATTTTCATGAGATCAGAAGAGGAACTATTCAATGTTTCCCAATGTATTTAATTACATTTTAATAGATTCTTATATAATTGATATCTATATTTATTTTTCTCCATTCCAATCCCATTTTGGATTTCAGGTTGCACAGTCTGGATTAAAAGAATCTACCCGGAAAGAACCTAGGACTGTGACATTAAATCAACAATATTTCAATATAAGATCAGCTTTGTGCAGTAATCATAAGAAGACTTAACAGATTTCTTTTAATCAAAGACATAAGCAATAATTGACCTGTCCTTGTTTAGAGTGGCAATATTCTTTGAATCTGCAAAATAATGGTTAGGCTCGAAGAATGTTAGGTTTAAAGGCAGACTTTCTTAGCTGAAGCACATCCATCCTCATGATTTTGGACAACGGATCCCATAATCTATAATTACCATGGAAAATGGATGTAGTAGTCAGAAGATAGGAAAGCCAGTCAAAAAGCTCTCTACCACTACAATAGATGATGTAACATGGGAAGATTATTTCATTTCATAAACTGTATGGAATTGACAGGAAAAAAGGCACTAGTTTATCTCAGATTGAAGTCTCCCTAGTAAACAATACCTTGTGGAAGGGTTACATGGACCTTAATACAGGATAGACTCATATTAGGAAGGTGAATATCAATACTGAAACTCTTTGAAAAAATACTGTTCCGGTTTCCAGTTAATCAGACATTTTAACTCCAATTTGCATTTACATTCAAGAGCAATCCGATTGTGGTTCTTTGGACATTCAGAATGAATATAAAATTGTTTGGGGAGCATAAGGTCAACAAATTAATTTGTGCAGCTGCATGAACAGATTGATAGTTCTCAATTCTTCCCAATTCTTAAGCATGATTCTTTTAAAGGCAAATTTTCAAATAAATAAAAATTCAATCAAATGTAGTCATAAATAAAATGGCTTCTAAACTTTGGTCACTGTTATCAAATTTAAGATGTGCAGGGTGTCTTCCATCCATTCTCTTTGCACCAAAACTGGGAAGAAGGCAATGGAAATGGAGAAGCAAAAGCTGTAATCTCCATACAGTCTCATACAAGATTCTTTAGGGCAGCATAATGACCATATTGGCTGTAAATATCTAAAGTTGCCATAGTTTAAATCAAGAGATGTTTGATTTGAGAAAGCTGATGTAAGGCCATAAGATAAAAAAAAACTTCGTACAAGAAAAATGTTTTAAAACTGACAAGGAAATCTCCTGTATGGATTTGTATTGAAATGGTAATATGTAATTATTTCAACATGGACATTCAAGAGGTACTGAAGTGTCCATCAAAGTGTCCCTTACACTTTAGCTGGGAAAGAGAAACAAATATTTTTTCCCTTATGCATGCTGAAACCTGCTTCCATAATTGAACACTTTTTATTATGTGTGGTTTTTCCACAGATGTCAAAATGCTTATCTTTATAAAGAATCTTTTATTTCATTGAACGTTATGAGACTTTGACTCTCCATGGGCTACACGAGTTATCACTTTGGCTTAACGGTCTCACTTTTGTTTGTTAAATGAAGTACACTTCTTAACCGCAGGGCAAGCCCTTGAAACTTAGGAAGAACAAATGTTAACTGTTAAATCGCACTTACCACAAATGCAATTTGGTTTTCTTTGTTTCCTGGTTTCATGCAACATTGACAATAATATTTTGAACACATGTTATTGCTTAGTGTGTGGAAACAACATGCTTTAGGTTTACAAATGTCTAGAAATATTGTCTCCAATCAAAAGCATTCACTTTTCCTAGGCGGCAAGAAGCCTACCTAGGTTTTCTTCAGCAGCTAGTTCAGGTACAATTGAAACTTATTCCCCAAAAGTCGCTGCAAATTGGTAGCTGTAGAGATTCTTTTATGCTGAATGTCTTTGAATCTGTATTTTAAATGCTGAAAAATTTCCAATGCATTTCTAAAGAGCTTAATATACAAGTAAACACCCCCCCCCCCTTAATGTGGAGTTAAGTTGCTGAACTAAAATGTTCAGTTACTTGACTGATTCAGTTT
>JANHFK010005949.1:10597-24729 GCA_036250565.1 Sibynophis collaris
AGATGAGGGATAGGGAGGGGAGAATTGAGATAGCTAGGACTTTATAGCCAAAATAAAATACTTTCTCTTGGGAACCAAGGACATTCTCACACTTGGTCAGAGGAAGGAGAAGTGATGTCACCAGGCAATCAGACGGAGCTGTGATTGGACCATGTGGCTGTTTGTCTTGAGAAAGTGAAAAACTTTTTTGCTTTTAATTAGGTGAAAACCGTGGGAAACGTCAGAGTCAGGTTTTCACCAGATCTGTGCCAATATGATACTATATCTAATAAAGCTATTCTTTGAGGAATCTACTTGCCTCAGGGTTTTGCTTGGAACCCTGACACCTCTCTTTTTTTCTTAATTATTATAAAAGATCTATCCAATATCTGCTACCCTGTTTCTAAAACTGTTGGTTTTTGAACACCCAGAATTCCTTCAACATTTTAATTGGCCCTACAACTATTCACTTCTTTCTCTGGGCCCAGGAAATACCACAGTAGTATCTGTAGTAGTCTTCTGTAATGGCAGCGTACAGCAATAATAGCCACAAACAGCAATATCTATTTAACCATGTAGAGTTGTATATTTGAAATAGGTGGCCACATAAATCTACCAAATAAAATAAAACCAAACGGAGTTACCCTGTAATAAGATAGGTGTACTTGTAGGACAAGATAGCTATGTGAAAAAAAGGCTGTAGTTGTTTCAAATTAACTAGACATCGTCTTCCAACTGCCATTATATCATTCTCTTCTTTCTTTGGTTAAATAGAATAGGGAATTTATGATTAAAGAATAGAGTAAAATTAAAATCTATATATGTGATTTTTTATTCATTACTCTGTGGTGGGAGGCCAGGTTTACTGAAGTAATTCTCTATCAAGTGCCTATCATATTGCCCCTGTAGTCTGTTTTCGTTTTCTTTATGCAGCACAGCCCAGAAATTCAAGACAATAGTTTAGCTGCTGTCATGAAAAGTTCCTTATCAAATTCTCATTCTTATAACTGCCATGTAAGAAAAATGTGTCTCCTGAACCTTACAAATCCACACTGCCAATAGCATCTTCCATAGATATTCGCAATATTTTTAAATATATATACAATGCATTTTCAAACTTGGAGTGACGAGAAACCATTCATATTTCCTAGCTTCTGCAAATAAATGGATGATTGTTGATAGTAAATAGACCCTGACATATCCTCAATGCTATATAGTGAAATAGTGTTCTTTCTCTCAAACCTTGTTAAAAATACTCTACATTGTTAATACCACCACTGTTAATGCATACTATTATATGCATCAGATTTGAAGGATCCCTCTGCTGCTTGTTATAACAATCCTCTTTCTCATGTGAATTCCTTGCCATGGGTGGAGGATCGCATGTATCAGACAGTGGAGGAAACTACTCCTATATTTACCTTAATTTTACTTGCAAAAAAATGAGCATAACTGAGAAATGTTTGTTCAAATTCTCATTCTGCCTCTAATTATCACCCTGAAAAAACAAGGCAAGCAGTAGACTTCGATTTCACTCTGTGCTGATATAACAATTATAGAAATAAGAAGGAAATTCATTTTAGGTTCTGAATGTTTTAAGAAACAAATAAAATGAACAGTCCTTTTAGTGTTCAATTAAGATTTCATGTTTAATCATATTTTTTTTTAATATACAGGCAAACCGTTGGATAAGAAACAAAGAAGCAAAATGTGGTTTAAAAATAATTAAGCTCACGGACACGGGTTTCCTGCGTACATTGGAGAATGCTATTCGTCTGGGTTTACCTGTGCTTCTAGAAGAGGTTTAAATCTTTTTGCATTTATATACGATAATCTTATTATTATTCTTTTATTTATAGCTATTAGATTTATTCTGCATGCTACAATTGCTTGCTAAAAGTTCCATAAGAAAAATGACTTTCTTTGACTTCTGGGAGAATCTATGTTTATTTATTTATTTGTTTATTTATTTTTATTTATCAAATTTCTACCCTACCCATCTCACCTGAATGCCTCTGAGCAGTTTACAAACAAAACATGCAGTCATGTAAAAAGACATAGTTAAAAAACAGTGTCAAACGGGTTTACCAAGTTAAAAAGTTAAAAAAATTAAAATGTTACAAAAGGCGGAGGGTGTGTCTCAAGCCACCAACCATTCCCAGGATTGCATACCACTCTATGGCCCCCATGCTAGTTATTTGCCATTTATGAGAATTCCGTGTGAATAGAGGACATTGAATTATAGTTAGTAGCTTCAAAAAGTTTATAGTAAAATCCTTTTAAACCTGCAGTTCTATACACACTTGTCGCTTAATTTATAAAAAGATTGTGTGATTCAATTTAACAATCACATTAAAAATTGTCATAATATCCGGTCATGGGATAACTCAATTTATGACTACAATGACTTACAACAGAAATTTCGGTTCCAGTTGAGGTCATAAGTCAAAGGCTACCTGTAACAACATTCCAGCTCATTGCCCAATTGCCTCTTCCAAAAGAGATGTACAGTATTGTAGAAGTTTTAAAATTCTTTTCTCCGTGGCTCCAAACCAGGTCCATTTATTTTAAAACACAGTTTTACTTTGGCCAGCTTATTCCCCAATACCCCAAATCTGCTTCCATTCTATTCGGTGTTAGAGAGTTATCCTGCTGAAAGATATAGATCTGAGCTCTTTTATATCATTTTTTATAACAGTCTGTTGAGTTGAAAAGCATAAAAAAGGAGGTGTGGGGGACAACCATCCTAATTCTGTTTTTTATGATTGTGAATACCTGAAAATACTTTTTCCCATTTTAGGGAAGAGATATCCCAAATCTTTGCATCCTAGAAAGTTATCAGCTCTATCCATATTTTTTGAATATAATGGTAATGGTAATGGTAAAGGTAGAGAATGGACTTCTTATATGAATGCCTCAAAGCCTTTTATATGATGTAGTAGTTAATAAGTATGACACACCAGTAAGGTTCGGAAACTTGGAACCCTGTAGATAGGGACAAATATGCTGGTCTGTTTGGCTTGATAAGGTCGAAATTGAAAGAGAGGTAATTATTTAACTAGCTGTTACATATAGAATTCCAGCTTTTGAAATACTATTATATATGTATCAATATATAAAGATATTATGGCTCAACTATAGCTATGGCTGTGAAATCTGACTTCTTGCTCCTGATTTCTTCTAAACATTCTAATGCCGTGATACCGAACCTATGCCACGCGTGCTTGAAGTGGCATGCAGAGCCAACTCTCTAGGCACGTCAGCTGTCGCTTGTTGCTTTTCTGGGTTCCAGCATGCACATGCGCACCAGCCAGCTGGTCTTCGCACGCAATGGAGCACCGGAAACCAGAAGAACAGCTCCCTGGCGTGTATACGCGTGCAGGGAAGGTGAGATGCTGGTTTCCAGTGCGCGCATGCGCACTGGCCAGTTGGTCTTTGTGCACGCATGCACACAAGGAGACCAGGTGACCGGTGCACACGGGCACACCAGAAACTTGAAGCTCAGCTTCCCAGCGCGCATGTGCGCAGAAAACTGCTCTTCTGGTTTCTGGTGCTCCTGCGTGTGCACGCCAGGGAGCTGCTCTTCTAGTTCCTGGCACTCGCATGCATGTGTTCCCGTTTCAGCACTCGGTGCCAAAAAGGTGGCCTAATGTATGCATGTGCTATCTGAGTTTTTAAAATGATTTTGAAAAATCATACTTGGTAAAATATATGCTTTTCTTCTTTTTCAATAGATTAAAGAAACACTTGATCCAGCCCTTGAACCTATTCTTTTGAAGCAAACTTTCATTTCTGGCGGAAGACTGTTAATTCGCCTTGGAGATTCAGACATAGATTATGATAGAAACTTCAAGTTCTACATGACAACAAAAATGCCAAATCCTCACTATTTACCTGAGGTATAATATTAATTAGATGTTGTAGCTGAGCTGCAATTTTCTGCAGAGTTATTCAGTTGAGCATAATTCTGAGTAGACAACATAAAATTAGACTCTAAGAATTCAAAAAGAGGCATTTTTTTCACTCAATTAAACTAATTGTATATTTTGTTTGCAAAACCATCTTCGGCTTCTTTTTATCTAAATTAACAACATCTGTAAAAGTTATACTGGGAACGTTTTTGTACAGTTGATAGACAGTGTGCTAATGACACTTTCTGGCCTCCATGATTTTTGCTTTGTGGGTTTTTTTGTATGCATAATTTACTATAAGAAATGGGAAGTATGAATGTTAATCAGCTTGTGTTCTAATGCTTCTCCATTTTTTTTTTCTATGGAGAAAAATGGGCTAGAATTGGCAAACTGTTTACTTTCTTTCACTTATGAACATTTGAAATAGAATGTAATTTGAAATGTGGTCATGGAGCCCAGAAACTGCTATAGTAATTAATCAGAAAACAATAAAACCAGTTGTAACTTCCAAAAACTTTCATACTGAAGCTCCTACAAAGGTGAGGTACATGAGAGAGAAAAGAAGAGATAAGAGATACTGTATATTAAAGGACAAACCTCTCAGTTATGTTTGTTTATTGTAGAAAAGTGATGGATCTGTTATGAAACAATTCCTGCTTTTATAATGAAATCCATTTTGAAATTCTTGTATCTCTTTCTCTTACCCGAACTACACAATGAGCTAGAAATCCTGGTTTCGATCTATCTCTTTTTTTGGTACCAATTAATATTTAGCAACAGTCTGCTTATTTTTAATCATATGTGAACTTAGTGACAGCCTTCCCAGGTATATCAGACAGGACATATGAATAGATGACTTAATTCTACTTTATTGTAAAGTAAAGAATCTTGCAAGTGTGATAGTACAAGTCACCCACCATCTCTTTTGCAGCCTGAGAATTTAGGGAGAGTCCCTTTGGAGCCTCTTTCTCTGCTCAAAATGCAGGTGCAGCCTGTGCTATAGTATCTCTTACTTGACTGTTCCATAGACACTATTTCTTCATCCCATTTCTGAAGGTCTTCTCACATATCATTACAATGAAGCCTTAATGTGGTTTGTACATATTTTTTTATGTGAACCCAGCCTTTTGGGTTAAATAACTAATAGATTACAGTTTAAGGTATTACATAGAACCAATCACAATGGCTTTGCCAACTAAACCTTCTCAAAGGAAGCCTTAGGCTAGCTCAAGCTGTGAATCAGATAGTGAATGACTCAGCATTTGGATAAATATAGTTTACATCTGAATTTTCCATGTATCAGTCAAATATAGTAGATTTTGTAATACAGAGGAAGTTGAACTGTATACTACAGTTGACATTGAAAGGCTAAGGAAAAAGCATTTTATATTAAATTCTGCTTCTTTCTCTGTAATATATTACAACACTAAACTTTTTTTTTACAATATTGTAACACACAATTTATTTGAAACAGGGCAGGGAAAGGTACAACATAATGACATTACAATATGAGAAATAGTATATATTAGAAGATAAAGAAGAAGAAAGCATTGAGCTATTAATTTTGGTGCCATTTCCATGTCACCATAAAATGATTTTGGTGAGGTATTTGTTTTATAGTCCCAAATGTGAAAAATCAATTCAAGGCCACAGTTACTGTATAACTTTTCAGAAGTAATAAGCAGTGTAACAACAACTGAAACTGATAAAGAATGTCATTTGTACTTGGGAATATCAAGTCCTATCAAAGCACATTAGCTTGGTTGGTTTGGCAACAAGCTAAGGGACATGAGTAGTTCTTAACCGCTTTGCAAAATCCAGGGATATCTTAACGCCTTTCCAACCAATTTCAGAGTTCGAATTATTTATAAAATATATAACTTTTATTTCGTTAAAGAAACTTAATTGAGATTTATGGTCGAATAAACATCCACTAGACTGCAATGTGAATTTCCTGCCATCTTTTGAAGGGTCATACGTAACTTTTTATCGTTATTTTTTTATCCGAATATAACATTCTTTTTAACATGAAGATGCTTTTCTTTTTTTTTTCTTTTTCTTATAGGTGTGTATCAAAGTTACTATAATAAATTTCACTGTTACCCGATCTGGTCTGGAAGATCAACTGCTAAGGTACTGCTTCTATTTCTTAGTGTCATTTTTTAATATATCTATAGCATATAGCAGGAGCCTCACTCTTATAGACTGTGTGGGTAAATTCTGCACAATTTCTTTGTAGCCTCATCTCACCTTCATGAAGCAATATTAGTTTCTTCTATTATTATTGTGAGACGTGAAAAAGTATTATATATATGCATTAATTAGATAAAACAAAGTAGTGGAAACGTAATATTCATCAGTAATAGAAGAATGTGTTTCACTAAAATGTGGTTGTGTGCTGATAAGCATTACAAAAGAACTTACTCATGTTCCAAAATATGGTAATATCAATCTATCCAATGAGTTTTAATTAATTAATTAAAATCTCCTCTGTGCTCAAGGATCCAGCGTTGAGTTGCTGATTACTGTATCTCTGTAAATTTCACCGTTCCTTCCAGTTTCCATTCAGAGGGTTGAGAAAACTAGCTCTGCCATTTTTTATTTTGTTATATTTTACTATCTCTGGGGAGACTATTGGGGACAGGAGCAAAAAGGTGTAAAACTTCCATTTGCATAGGTCAGAACAGGTCATGCCTTCATTCCTTATAGTTTCCAGACCATTTAATATGGCATTGGCCCCACCATCCTATCATTTATAAATAAAACTAAGGGAAAAGACCTGCTTAAAACAACTATTCCCAGCCTGCCATTATCAACTCAACTGACATGCTATCCTTTCGTAAAAGCTAAAGAAACCTATATGGGGCTTAAAGTGAGTTTCCCCATTGTGGGAGGCCATGCTGAAAACCTGCTTAACCTCAAACTGAGGGGTGTTTTGCCTGTCTCCCTAGGATCAGAGCTAATTCTGACATTGGAGAACAAAATAGATGGGAACAAATATTTTCTGTTGACTGAGCATTTTTCTCCTTCCTTGACACTTAGATGCCAAACAGGAAATGAAGTAAAATTCCTCCTTGATCCAATCTTTTGGTACCAAACATTCAATTCATAGCAAACACATGCTTTTTTTCTTTTACTAATTGGGAAAATTGATACCGTGTATCCCCCAAAATAAGACCCTGTCTTATATTTTTTGAAATAAGTGCTTGGCCTTATTGCCATGCACTCAGAAGCCTGATTGGGCTTATTATCAGGGGATGTCTTATTTTGGGGGAAACAGGGTAGTAGGGAGATATTTATAAAAGCACTTGCTGATATCTGGATCAACATTAAGAGGTTCTTGAAAAGAATTATATAAAACACTAAACATTTTTATATATTTTTGTTTTATTCTACCTGGAAAATTAGAGTTCCAAATCATTGCTGCATAACAGTGTTTATTGTAAAAAAAAAATCATTTGTAAGTTTGCCCAGAAGCTTCCACTGTGAGATCCCCTACACGGCTGGGAGAAAGCAATCAGACATTCATTGAAGAGTTAAATATAATTTGCTGCTTTGGAGAACTCTGGTTAATCCAGTTCATTGTGTTTATGATGCTGCAGTTTGGTACAATATGCATATGCCTGCTGGGTTTATGATTCTAATGCCATCTCCTGAATGAGATTGTTTACACATGATTGTAAGCAATTTTACCTTTATGTCAGTCCGTCTAATTTATATTTGGGAGGTATATAGTGAAATATTTCTAGAAAATCCTCTCTTTATTATAAACCTATAAGAAATTTAGAGACCTTTCTGACCAATAGGCTGTGTTATCGTGTCATGTTCTGATATTCTAATATTCTGTAGGTTTCTAGCAAAGCAAATTAGAAATTACCAAATTACTATTTATTAAATTTCTATTTAATAATGTTTAACAATGATTGCAATTAAAAATACATTTACCAAAATATTTCATGAAGTTCTTGCAATGAACCCTCATAATTCTCCCTAATGATTTGAGGTAACTTTTGCCTTGTGAAATATTCAGTAAAGATTTAAAAAATGTACAAAAGTAGTGATCCTGTTCTAAAAAGCAGGAAAAAAAGAATTAATTGTTTTAGATAAATGAGATTATTTATGTCAATGTTTCCTTAATCAATTTCTTTTGTATCCAAGTTATAACTAAGAGACAGCCTAGATTGCTTTCTTGAATGTAGGGGCATCATGATTCAAAAAGCATTATAACACATTTAAAAGTTTGGTATCTTCTCATTGGAAAGCCAGTTTGGTGTACTGGTTAAGACATCAAGCTAGATGCCAGGAGACTGTGAGTTGTAGTTCCACCATAGATAGTCACTTGTTCTAGTCACTTTCTCTCAAGGCCATAGCAAATCACTTGTGAAAAATCCTACCAAGAAAATTGCAGGAACTTATTCAGGCAGTCTCTGAGAGAATCAGACATGATTAAACAGAAGAAAAATAAATATTCTTAGTAGCATGTTTCAAAAGGGTAAAGGATTAAAGATATTTTCAGTGAAATTTGAGTGGTTTAATAATAAAAAGACACATATGCACAAACAAATTGTTGGGAAACTGCAACTCTCACAATTCCCAGCTTTAACACACCCTCAAACCAACTTGAGGAAAAGTGCAGAAAGATTGTAATCCTCATAATGTCCAATGGCTCTACAGCAGGTCAATGCATGCATTTGTGACTACAATAAACAAATTACTAATAATTACTTAGATAAAATTAAAAATTCTGACAAAATGTATCCCTTAATTTTAATATTTGCCAAAAGCTACCAATACAATGGAAATAATATTTATCTGGCAAAATGAGGATGATTACTGCTAAAACAGCAGCCTTGCTTTTCATATTGAAATAGTTCCTTTCTTTCAATTTTATCTCTATTGCTAGGGATTTCATAAATAATAAATATTTAAAAATAAATATGTATGTGTGTATTAATTTCTATGCCTATTTTCTAATAATATTTAAAATATCTTTTGTATATACATCTCACAATAGCTTTACTATAAATTATAAGGGAAAAAGTAGGAGCCTACACGTATTCTTACATTATGAGGTGATTTGGATAATGTATTGCTACAGGGCTTTTCCTTCTTTTGACAGAATTGACTACAAGTAGTCCTCGACTTACAACAGTTCATTTGGTAACCATTCAAAGTTACAATGGCCCTGAAAAAAGTGATTTTTCACACTTATGACCGTTGCAGCATCACCATGGTCACTTGCTTTACATTCGGATGCTTGAAAACTGACTCACATTTATGATGGTTGCATTGTCCCAGGGTCATGAGACCCCCTTTTGCAACCTTATGACAAGCCAAGTCAATGGGGAGGCCAGATTCACTTAACAACTGTGTTACTAATTTAACAACTGCAGTGATTCACTTAACAACTGTGGCAAGAAAAGTCGTAAAATAGGGGGAAATACACTTAACAAATTTTTCACTTAGCAACCTAAATTTTGGGCTCAATTGTGGCCTTAAGTTGAGGACTACCTGTAATCATGATAGCATTAATTCCAAATTACATTCAATTTTTTCATTTTTTCATTGATTTCTAAAAACGGTTCTCACCTCTTGAAGATTTTTAGAAATACGTTTTCAAATACAAGTGAAAATGGCTTCCTTTTCCAAGTTCTTCATTGCATTCTCCTTCTTACTTTATTTTTGTCCTATAGGCAATCAGAATTGTATGCCCAAACTTGCTTCCCATTAAGCTGTTTTTTTAAGGGGGGGCACACTTCTCCCAAGCCTGCTGATCTTCTCTTTTATGAATGACATTTTTTTTTTCCTATAAAGCATCCCATCTAGCACTTGGGTGTCAGGGAAAGAGGCAAATAATAAAATCTGCATTATGACATAGCAATGCAATTTCTATCCATTACAGGCTTGCATGCAGAATTGAGATACAGTTAGAGAATAGTGAAGCTTGTATTATAGTGTCATGATATTCATTTTGACATTATTGGGGTTGTGTTCCTGTGCTCCAAAGGATCAGAAATAAAGATTTTTTTTGCACTGAATAAGCGTTAAAACATTAACTTAAAATAACATTGCTCATGTTCACCAATTGTACATTCACCAATTGTACATTTTAACTATCATTTCAGTGATGTTGTGCGATTAGAGAGACCAGAACTAGAGGAACAAAGAACACAGCTCATTATCAGAATTAATGCTGATAAGAATCAACTGAAAGCAATTGAAGATAAAATTCTAAGAATGCTTTTTACATCAGAAGGGAATATTCTGGACAATGAAGAACTCATCAATACACTTCAAGAATCAAAGGCAGGAGGCATTTTATGTCTGTCTGTCTGTCTATTTGTGTCTTTTATTGATCTACCTACCAACATACATACCTATCATCAAATTTAATCATGCTTATAATCAGGGAAATATATTAAGCTTGTAGTTTTCAGTGATTATATTCCAGACGAGGTTACATTTGAATAATTGGGATAACTTATTTGACATTGTGCATATTACAAAGTGGAAATACTATCATTTTTCATTAAGAAATAGATTCTATTCTTGAATTTTCTGCAAACAATGGAATGTGAAAAAAGATGACATGTAAAAACCTCTTGTTTATGCCAAGATCACAAATCAGTTTATTAGGCCTTACATTACAGGGACATCATTCGATTTACAACATTTAGAAACATCAATTGCCAGCAACTACTTCAGTTCATAGTCCTAACATAAAGAATCTCCTTCATATTTCAAGCCAATTTAGAGCAATTAATCCACCTTAGAAACACAGTCTCCAATTATATCCTTCTAATCCTAATATGAGAAAATTTACATACTGTAACTAAATATGGTTTCAACCCATTGAATACTTAAAAGGGATGTACATTATTATCCATGTCTTCCCAAAAATGGTACAGCAGGTTTCTTTTTTCCCCCATTTTTAAAGTGAGGCAGTATTATAATGGTTAGAAACAACATTAGGGCAAAGAAGACTCAAGTTTAAGATTATCCTCAGCCATGGGTGATTTTGGGCCTGTTATTCTCAAACCTATTATTTTAGGGACTTTGTGGAGGAAAATTGGAGGAGGCTATTTTATGTAAGCTGCTTTGAGAGATTGGGGGAAGAGGGAATATAAGCCCTTAAATAAAATTTAAATTTGTGCTTTTAGGTTACGTCTGGTGCCATTAAAATAAGGCTTGTAGAAGCAGAAACTACAGAAGAAAAGATCAACGCTGCTCGTGAAAAATATCGCCCTGTTGCTACTCGAGGATCAGTTATGTATTTCGTAATTGCAAGTCTTTCCGATATTGATCCAATGTATCAGTTTTCTTTAAAATATTTCAAACAGGTTGGTAACTTTTCTTTGAACAGCATATTTCCGTTAGCTATTTTTCCTCTCATAAAAAACAGACATAACATAGATAATTCCCTCCATGTCATTGGCTTTGAAACTCAGTTTTATTGCTAAAATGATTTGCAATATGACTTGCTTTATTGCTGATTGAGGTAACTACAGATAACATTGGTTGCCTCATTTGTTAGATCCTGGTGTTTCTATAAGATAAATTGTCAGAAGAACTGTACAGCATACCATACTAATTAGGGGCTGCCACAAAGAAGAGGTAGTCAACCTGTTCTCCAAAGCCCCTGAAGGCAGAAAAAGAAGCAACAGATAGAAACTAATCAAGAACAAAAGCAACTTAGAAATAAGGAGAAGTTTCCTGATAGAACAATTATTTGGCAGAACAGCTTGCCTTCAGAAATTGTGGATGCTCCATCACTGGAGGTTTTAAGAAGAAATTGGAAAACCATTTGTCTGAAATGGTATAGAGCAGAGGTTTTCATTGAGGGGCGCATCAGGGTTGTGTTTGACCTCAGGAGGCCTGGATGGGGTGGGCAGAGTAGGCATGGCCAGATTGATGTCACTCGTATTGGGAGCACCTGTTGAGGTCCAAGCACTCTGCCAGCAAAAAAGCTCCTGGGCTCCGTTTTTGCCAATGACAGCCTTTTGCTGCCCTCTGCCAGCAAAAACTGCGCTTGGGAGGGCTGCATGCGGTCCCCTGGGCCCCATTTTTAGCCACAACGGCCTTCTGCAGCCTCTACCAGCGAAAACGGAGCTTGGGTGGGTCGCACGGCCACCCTGAGCTCTGTTTTTGCTGGCAGAGGGCTGCAGGAGGTTGTCATGGCCAAAAACAGAGCTTGGGAGGGCTGCGCGTTGCCCATCCAAGCTCTGTTTTTGCTGGCAGAGGCACGGCAGGCCAGTCCTTCGCTGTTTCCAGAGCAGCCCCACAGGCCAGTTCTAAGCCTTGAGTTTGATACCCCTGGTATAGAGTCTCCTGCTTGAGCAGAGGTTGGACTAGAAGACCTTTAAGGTCCCTGTCAATTCTTGTCATTCTTTTATTCTACACTTGGAGTCAGGCAGCACATAAATTTAAATAAAATTAGTTGATCCAATGCTTTGGACCAGTCACTCTCTCTCAGCCCAACTCACCTGCAATATTGTTGTTGTGGAGAAAATAGGGGGAAAGAGTATTAGGTATGGTCACCACTTCCATTTATTTATAAAAACAATAAAGGCCAGATTAAAAAAAAGTCTTTAAAAATCTAAATTAATGTTCTTTTTTTATTATTTCAGGATGTCATTTTCCCTATCCTCTTTAATGCCCGTTTTCTTTTTCTTTGTAGCTATTTAATGCAACAATTGAAACTTCTGAAAAAAGTGATGTTCTGGCATTGCGATTAGCAATCCTACTTAGTCAGACTCTCTATGCAACTTACACTAATGTTTCCCGAGGCCTTTTTGAACAGCACAAACTCATCTACAGCTTCATGCTGTGCATTGAAATCATGCGGCAGAAAGAAGAACTTACAGACCTTGAATGGAATTTTTTCCTGCGTGGAGCTGCTGGTTTGGATAAGGTACTTCGGGCATGATTTTTATAATTAGTGAAATTTCAAATCTCTATTTTTAGTCATTGTAAACAAGAGGTTAGCATTCCAACCTCTAATTGAGAATTTAAAGAAAACAAAGAAAAACAAAACATCCTTATACAAATAGTTACCAATAGTTCTTGTTGTTAGGGATAACTTTGTGCTGTTTGTTTAATTGAATAGAGTTTTATTAGTCAATGACCAAAATAAAGTTTCTGCCTATCTGTCTACCAAACACCCTTACACCTATAAGAAACAATGAATAGAGATACAACCAAGATACAATCAGGATACAGCCAAGTCAGCGGTGAAATCGCTACCGGTTCGGGCATGCTACGCGCACGGACCTCTTCTGTGCATGCACAAAACCTGTGCATGCACAGATGGTTAAAAAATGGGATGTAATGATGTTCCGGCAGGTGGGTGGAGCCTCCCGCCGCCAACGCTACCAGTTTGGAGAGAACTGGGGGGATTTCACCACTGAGCCAAGTATACTGTCAGTGTGATGACTTCGAGTAATATCAAGGCAGACAGCAAGGAGCTTTAATCATAGGCTACTCTTTATTCAGTGGCAGCCATCTTACAACTAACCTCTACCCCTGATGACATCATCAAAAGCAGACTGTTTCCTAACCTTCTTAAAGAGCTAGGCCTAACATTTGAACTTAGTATAACATTTGAACTTAGTATATAGCATAAAACAAACACATCATTACATCTTCCTTCTCAAATATAGAACATCTAATATGATACAAAGTCTTTCCATACTTTTGGTTTAATAGCTCGACCATAGCGAGAGAAGGTTACCCCTGTCTGATCAGCAGTAAAATTGCTATCAAGTTGTGAGTCAGTCTCTGCATTGTCACATGCCGATATGCTTACATTGTCCTTGGTATTCTCAGTAGGCTGTATATCTGTGTTCAGGAGTTCTGTGCCATCATGCGTTTGTGCTTCATTTTCTTTGTGGTTTGCTTCTTCCATTGCAGTATCAGCAGCGGTGTCTGGACGAAGATGACACCTGTTTCTTCTCAGTTGTTGTCCACACTTGGTTTCAACTACATATGATTTTGGTGAATTGCCTTCTCTGATAATTCGAGCAGGTTCCCATGTTCTCCCAGTGACTCTGTGTCTCACTGCTTGCCCTGCACACAGTGGACGAAGAGGCTTGGTAGATTTATCAAAATACAGTTTCTGCTTTCTCATGTTTATGTTCCTCTGAGCTGTTACCCACTCGTGTGGGACGGAACGAGGCTGCAATTTATGCGGTGCAGTAGGCACTGTAGTCCTCAGTGTTCTCCCCATTAGCAGCTGCGCCGGTG